>LUGF01043193.1:0-14062 GCA_001625245.1 Calycopis cecrops
GATGTTAGACGTTCCGTTTGCCGTAGCAAACGTGGCTGGCTGATCTTCAGCGTTCGCCAGTCGGAGCCCGTGTGCCAGGATAAACGCTTCCATCGACTCTCGACGGTGCGTGACGTCTGGTCCGCGTCCGGTGTACTGCCGTTCTTCGCAGTACCACATCGGAAAGTGCGCATTTGAGTCTACCCCTATGATTACTCGCTTACCCCGCAAGGAGGTAAGGACCATGCCTAGGTGTTCCAGGTGGACATCTATATCGTCGCTGTACTGAAAGTACGCGGAGACTAGGTATACGCCCTCGGTGTCATTAAGTACATGACACACTATACAGTGTGTGTTAGACAGATGGTGGAGGAGTGCGCATGCCAAGTCCCGCCGCCGGACATAAATGCCCGCCCGGGCGCGGTCCCCACACTGCAGAATGCTCACTGCAGGTGGTCGAGACTCTGGGCCAGGGTAATGTTCCTGGACCAGAACGACGTCTAAGCCCAGGCTCTGTGCAATTAAGGGCAGCTCGGTGGTGGCAGATTCTGCTCCCGCCAAATTTATTTGCCCAACCTTTATGCTATTATTGTGCGCCATTAATAATTCGTTGTTTCGATCATTTTCTGTTCTGCGTGTTGTCTAGCTGGGCATTCCCTACTAGCGGTTTTGTGGTCCCCTGCGGACTTGTGCCCGAATCTTGAGCAGGTTGCACATTTCTCCACCGTCTCCTTGCACTCCGACTCGGTGTGACCTGTCTGTGCACACTTGCTGCATATCGGCTTCTCCGCTTTGCAGCTGTTCGCGCTGTGGCCGTACAGGTGGCACTTATTGCAGCAGATGGCAGTAGTGAAATCTTCCACGCTGACCACACTCCACCCTATATATAATTTTCCTTTCCCTATTAGGGCTTTACGGAACTCGGGGTCGCACGAGAGAACTGTGGTCGTGAATGTTCCCCCGAATCGCCGCTTCTTAAAGGCAAGGCTGCATGACGATTTAATCTTGTCCAGAGTCCACTGCGTGTCCTCCTTAAAATTCTGGTCATGTACAGCTAGCAGGACCTCATTGAGGTCGGGGTCGCCCTCAAGATTCCGCAAGGCCACTAGGGGACGGCGCTTCCTCGGTTCGGTCACCTTGAACTGTGCCGGCATGGCCGCTTTCAGTCGGTCGAGGTCGGCTCTTGTGCTAGTCTGGATAAGAACTCCGGCACCAGATATCTTTTTAACTCTATCGACCCTTATGTTTAGGTTGGCGGGAGCTACGGAGGTCTTCAGGGCTCTCTTGGTGTCGTCTGCAGTTTTTAATCCGCTGCTTTCCTCTGCGGGGTACACCGCCACAACAGGTCCACTCGTCATTTTCACCTTTTCGGCGAATGTGGTCGGACGGTCTGTGGTAGCCTGTGCGTGGGCCAGTGCCGCGTTCGCCGCAGCTGTTGCCGCTGCCGTGGCCGCCTCTTCTCTGGCCCTCCTCTCCTCTTGTTCTGCGCGCTTGGCGCGGTCGCGTTCTTCGCGCAGGGCCTCGTTCAGCGCTGACGTGCGCTCCTTGCTCGTGTCTGCAGCCTTCTGTGTTTCTCCAAGCTGAATTGCCAGGTGGGATATTACTTCGAGCATCTTCGCCAACTCATTGGACACTATGGAGCTGTCGGCTTTGTTCAATTTGGAGACCGGTGATCTCACCACGTCATTTATCCTACTGGCACACCTATTTGCCACCGACACCAGTTGCCTCGAGGATGCCCGGTCAAGTTGGTCTTCCATGTCATCTTCAGGATCGGTCGACACCGGAGTTCTAAACTCCCCATGACTCGGGGTCTCCAGGAATAGCTCCCGTTGAGGGGCAGGTCCACACGCCTTTGCTGCGCGTCGGCGCGGCTTCTTCTTCTGGGCCTCCTCCTCCTCCGGCGACAGGTATCGCTTGGAGGCACCCGGCTGGTGACGAACCGGTGTCGGGGGTGGCGGCGGTGGAGAGGTCTTCGGTGACAGCGCCTGCAGCATCGAGTCGAACGCCTGCCTAGCTGCTGCCGCGGCTATCTCCACCGGGCTTGCCTCTCTCCTGGGTTCATCATCGTCAGTGGTCGAGTATTGTATTGGCGGGGGCGGCGTCCGCAGCAGTGAACTGCGCGGGCGGAACTCAGGCGGCGGTGCACCGGGTGGGGGCTTCCCCCCTCCCTCGGTACCACTCATCGTACCAGGCACTCAATGCACAAGTACAAATAAGGTCCTACACAAAAGTCAAATTGCAGCAAAAAATAAAAACAAACAAAGTCAAATAAAAGTCAAAATCTGGGAAATATTACCAATCTAAAATAAAGTAAAATATTTTAGGTGGCGACACTATCTCCCACTCTGAGTCCACACCTCACTCGCACTCTTGCACTGTCAGAGTCGCCTTATACCTTACCAAAACCGTCGGCAGATGGCGCGGCGCGTGACCCACGCAGCCGTCGCAGCTGAAGATGGCGCTGTTGTCAGCTGTTGTACCCGAGGCGCCACCTGGCGCACTCAGGGTACACTGACGACACGTCGTCGCAGAGGGCGCTAGTGCGCTATCGCGCTACCAGCACCACCGCAGATGGCGCTGTTGTCGCTGCCGGTCGCACCCGAGGCGCCACCTGGCACGCTCAGGACACTCCCTACGCGGAGGGCGCTAGTGCGCAAGGTCGCGCTACTAGCACTCTTGGCTGAATGGCAAAAACCTTTGCTTCGTGTCCTGTCACTTGTCTTTGATGGCAGCTGTCACTGACAGCTGTCAAATGTCATAAGCCACGTGCGAGCACGTGCTTAATGGTTATGGCCGCCACGCGGTCCTTAGGTATGAGTACACAAGTAATCACATAAAATAACACGAAATAATATATAAAAGTAATTAAAATCTAAGGCACAAATAAAGTATATAAGTTATTTTGGCTCACCGAGTCACAAAACACTTCACAAACACAATAAAACTGTTATTTCCCTTTACCAATGTTGAACAAAGGAAACACAAAATCGTCAAAATATCGATACTGAATGGTCCAATTTCCAAAATAATTATTTCCCGCTGTGCACTGACACTTCCTCTTGAATACTCAAAAGAAAATCTGGCGAAAAACCGCGAAAAACCCAATATTAAGAATTTTAAACACGGAGCGTACACAAAGGTGACCGTCCACGACAATGGCCGACACCGAAGCGTATATAGGGTAGCGGTATAAGGGGACAAACAAGCAGTTGGAGGCAACATTGCCATCGTTCCCTCTCCCACCTCCACACCGCACGAAACGCGACAGCACAAATATCACTTCACGCCGGTCGTGGCAGACCAGTCCGGCTACATGCTCATGCAATGCAGCGTGGCACAACCTCTTCTCGCAGCGTGTCGCTACCTCTTCTCAGTTTTCATCAGTCTTTACGCCATTGACTATTTCTTAATGTGATGTACCTCAGAGAGCATGTCAGACAGTTGACTTTGGTTATCTTTGTGAACATTTCAAACTAGACTAGAGCCTTAAATTAATATTTTACTGATACATGTTCTAATCAAAAATTTGTTTTTTTTCTTTTTCAGAGAATCTACTTCCTGAAGAGTGCTCAGAAACAGCGGATTTGTTACTACTGTTTGACCAGCTGTTCAACTCATTCAATGCTGGATCTTACAAAAACTCCTATAAACTTTATAAAAATTGTTTACAAAAAAAATCTAATCATTTTACACTTTGGATCAAAGCTGTACCATTTTTCAAGATCAATGGGGTTCAAAACCGAAAATAGAAAGAAAGATGTGACGAAGTCTATAACATTCAATAAAGTCCCATCAATAAAAAATTGGATTCACAATATTCAAACAACAAAGGATTTGTGGCAATATTTATTCAAAGAATATAAAGTGACAAGTTTGTTAATGCGAAATTTAAACCAAGATCCCGTGGAAAACTTCTTTTCCTCTGTAAGGAGCCTTCTTAGTCGTCACACTCTTGGCAGAGTGGTCGTGGTCGTCACATCAGGGTTGGTGACACGCTTCACAATCCGTCGCCACTCCTCTCGCATCGTTGCCTTTCTTGTGCACTCGAGGAGAGAACGATCAAGCGCAGCCTTCGCCTGGTCAGTCCAGCGCATAGGCGCCCTGCCACGCGGTCTTGTACCCTCAACTCTACCCTGCACTACAAGGCGTTCTATTGATGTATCACCCCGACGCGAAACATGTCCGAAATAAGTAAGAATGCGACTTTGGACGATGGAAGATAGACGCTGTTGGACGCCGAGCTCCTTGAGGATAGAAATGTTGGTTCTAAATTCCGACCACGATATGCCAAGCATTCTCCTCCAGCACCACATTTCTAGAGCGTCTATCTTCTTTTTCTCACTTTCTCTTAATGTCCACGTCTCCGCACCATAAAGAAATATGGGAAACACTAGTGCCCTGACAAGTCGCATTTTCGTGGCTTTCGTGATGTTTCTATTTCTCCATACTTTCTTTAGTCTATCCATAGCTGACTTTGTGATAGTCATACGCCGTTTGACTTCATCGGCGCACCCACCGCTGTTTGTAATAAGCGCACCAAGGTAGATGTATGATTGCACGACATCGCAGTTTGCAATCTTAGCAACATTTGGCGAGTTATTGTTGGCTCGGTCAATAATCATCACTTTTGTCTTGCTTCGGTTTACTTTTAGTCCGAAATCAAGGCTAACTTGCTCCATCTTGCTTAGAAGGCTTTCCATTCTTTCTATGCTTGTTGCAAAGAGGGTAGTATCATCAGCATACCGTAAGTTGGAAATCTTGTGGCCTCCGATAGCTATTCCATCCGACCAGTTTTCAAGCGCTATTCTCATGATGAGTTCAGTGTAGATGTTGAACAGAAGCGGCGATATAATGCATCCTTGACGGACTCCTGCACTGGGGTGAAAATCGCCAGAGAGTACATCGTCTGTTCTCACTGAAGCTGTTCCTTTCTCGTAGAGTCTTCTGAGAAGGTGCACAAGATGTTTAGGCGTTCCCATAGTTAGAAGAGTCTCCCAAAGTAACGGCCATTTCACCGAGTCAAACGCTTTAGAAAAGTCAACAAAGCAGATATAAGTTGGCTTGTTGAACTCCCTTGCTTTCTCAATGATCTGACGCACGCTGAGAATCTGTTCGCGAGTACCCTTTCCTTTCACAAACCCAGCTTGTTCGGGGGCAATTTGTAAGGAGCCACAGGGCTAGAAATACAAACCCTACCTGCCTTCAATTTGAAAGCATTTATAAGACTAATGGTTAATAATTTATGCTCCAATCATCCAATCATCTAATCCTTGGGGGCAAATTGTGAGAAGGATGCCAATCAAATGCTGCATAATTTAGACATATTACTTATAAAAATTCCCCCAATGAACGATGAGCAAGAGCATCTAAATGAAGACCACAATGTAAATATTTTGGCAGGTAGCAGTTTGCAAGAGGAAGACAAACTCGTTACTGAAACAAAAAAGTATGTGGCAAGGTATGTCATAAAAAAGACTAAAATTAATATATGCAAGTCATGTAATACATGCAATAATTAATTATATGACACTACCCTGCCTCAAGATGATAATTATATTCTGGCAATTGATACTATATACATTATATTCACTACAAAATCTCTACAACAACCTTCTGAGAACTTACATAATTGTGTGACAAAAATAACTAAAATAATAAAATATGTTTTAAAAAGTTCTCCCTAAAAAAGTGGGATATCTATATCAATAAAGATTTTAGGAGTATTGTGAGTTTCAATTTTTTGACATCATTTTGATTACCAATAGCTGTGCAATAGAGTTTTGAAAGGTAGACATACAAAAGACGACGACGACAAAATAAAAATGCCTTCGCTTATTACAAAAGTCATTGTAAAAAAATTAATAAATAAGTGACAAAATTTGCTACTTAGTGCAGTAGCGAATTGTTTCCCTTATTTATTGATTTTTATGTGTGTGTTTGTACTAAAAATATATATATGTTAATTATTTATTTAATTTCTTTTATCGAAATATATAGCTGGAGAGCTAGCGAACCCTCCGAGTAACGGTCGTCTTGTAAGGCTAGAAATTTGTAGGCTGGTGAGTCTCGGAACACTATGAGCAATAACCTGGCAGGTCATCGTCACATGTCCACGAACAACTAACAGGCGCCTGTAAATAAAGGTTTGTTCAATTTTTAATTGGATGGATTGGTATGCTTCTGCACACTTACTTGGCGTGAGCCAAGTTTTTGTTGTTTTTAGGGTTCCGTATCTCAAAGAGAAAAAAACGGAACCCTTATAGGATCGCTTTGTTGTCCGTCTGTACGTCTGTCAAGACCTTTTTCTCTAAAACGCTTGAAGGGATTAAGCTGAAATCTTTGTCAAATACGGAGGTCAGTTACGTCTTGATGCCTTGAAAAAATCACACTTCTAAGTTAACGCAATAAAAAGTTATAGCCATTTATGCACTAATTTTGTATGAAAACGCAGTTTTTCGGAAACCTATAGGGTACTTCCCGTTGAGCTAGAATTCTGAAATTTGGCAAGAAGCAAGACCTTACAGTACACATATAGGAATAAATCTAAAAATTGGTAAATAAAATTTATATCACTGGAAAAATCATTACCAACTTATGCATGTAGTTCGTTTCATACTAAATGTATGCAAGCACCCGCATATATAAGTTTGTCGCAAGGAAGTGTAATTTTCTCAACGTCTATTAGTTTTGCTCATACCTCCCGTTCCTACGGAACCCTCGGTGTGCGAGTCTGACTCGCACTTGGCCGGTTTTTTATGATAGGTGTCTATCAATCCAAGTATTCCTTATTGTATGAAACGAACTACACACATACATTAATAGTGGTTTTTTAAGATGATGTGCAGAGTTGATACTTGCCAGGTCATGGTTGTTGCTACAATTTTCTAGCCTTATACGACTAACGTATTGACGTGATGACCAAAAAATAACCCTGTATATATCAAGAAACTTGTTCCGTTTCGCATTTCTAAAAATTTTCATTTTTTTAATCTTTTTAATTCTCTGTGAAATCTACCTAGGCAATTAGTTCTTTAACAGCTACTACAGTACAATATTTACTTTTTACTTATTTTATTTAAGTATTCGATTGTCAAAATAAATAAATACAAAGGAATTTGGAAGCTTTTAATGTTATTGCGAAATGAAAATTAACTAGAGAGGTTTTATGTTAATGAAGGATACAAAAGTAGAGTTAAAAAGGCCATTGCTGGCTAACCATAACCGTAGAAGTATTTTTTATAAATATGAAAACAGCAAATTTCAAACATAAGAATATTTTCGAGCAATTCCTACTACTTGGTTCTTACTTCACTTTTGGACATAGGCGTCCTCTACAGGCTACTTCATTCTCATAATATTAACAAACTATCAAGGGGTTAATCTATATATAATAAATGCATTGCTATTAGGCAAGGAACCAAATTTGATTTCATGTTGTATTTAATTGTGTTTTTTTTTACTTAACTTTAGGCCTTAGACCATGAATGGGACACATGATATAGGGCTATTAAATTATATTTATAATAATTATAATGTAACTTTACTGAATTGAACAATAAATATTAGAAAATAAACATTATTATTTTTTTAAAACTAAAGTTATTCCTATACTTCCATTTTATTAATGTATAATAAACTTTAATTACATTGCTCTAATAAAACACTAAGATTATTTGTGTGAATTTAAATGAATACTAAAATTATATATTTAAAGGTTATTTTACATTATTACTTCATATAAAATTAATCTAATATATAAATATTCTCATGTCACAGTTTTCGTTGCCATACTCCACCGAAACGGCTTGACCGATTCTCATGAAATTTTGTGAGCATATTGAGTAGGTCTGAGAATCGGCCAACATCTATTTTTCATCCCGATATTCCCACGGGATCGAAAGTTGCGCGGGTGAAACCGCGGGGCGCAGCTAGTAGTTTTATATAAATTCAGGATTTGAAAATTTGCGCCTCATCATTCAGCGCCCTCTGGTAGAGAGCACAGTTACTATAGGAAATATAAGGTCACAGTTGCACATATCTCTCTGAACGTAGTGATTATGTATGTATTATGTATGTATGTATTCTCTTAGCTGCTCATTTAAGCTTAATTGTCATTATAAGAACAAACTGTCTACGGAACAAACAATGCCTTATCCGTCTAGAAATAGGCAACAGCTGTCACCTTTACAGCCAGGCGATAAAATATTTTTTTTTTAAATCCTAAAGGTGTTGGATAAAAGAAATTATAGTAGAATCATTAAAATATTCTAGATCATATTCCGTATCTTACTTACTATCTTACTTTAAATTATACAAAATATTCTTTCACATTTTTGTAAGAGTTGTTGATTGTAAAAAAAAATGATATGTTTGTTATATCCCTATAAATGCCACGATGGTTTATTTATCTAGGGCTGTGTTTGCCTTTACTGCAATAACACACTCCTCACCGCAGGATTTTAGCACGGTGCACGGAGGTTCCTTGCCGCTGTCGAAGTCAGAACGCAGTTGTATGCCGAGATCGCCGTCAGGGATTTTGAGGTCCTCGTGAAGGTCGCCGTTATCGGCTGATATGAGTCAAGTAGCCGTCATCAGATATATCAGTCTATTGATAGTCTTCGCGCTTAACATGTTGAACGTCCATGTTGTGAGTAGAAGGACACAGGTAATTTTGCACGGACGACCCTCCAACGTGACGAAACCGTTTTTGCGGAGGGCCGAGCATTGCAAGAGGAGGGTGGCGGAAGCACCAGTCTCCGGTCTCAAAGTGTGTGCCTTTGATGTCACCCATTTTGTTACGGTGTTTTAACTATGGTACTGAGGGATATGTGACCGACGGGTTCTTCAACCGTAAGGTCTAGAGGGGTACTGTATACCAAATTTTGCCGTGATCATTTCAAAAGCTTTGAATCAGTGATCAGTCAGTAAGTCATGACATTATTTTAGTTGGTAAATTTAAATGGTAATGAAATAAACATACACTTAAAATTTTTATTTGGCACTAAGTAGGTTAATACAACATTAGAGTCTTAAAAATCTATTATTAACAAAGATTATTTATAATTAAATTGAAAATTGTTGAATACAGATTACAATTAAAAAGAAATATTTAAAGCCTTATCACAATTGTATTTTGTACTACTATTACAATCAAAAATTTTTATTTTTTTTAGTAGAAACTTCCTCATTTTCTCTGGTATTGGGA
This sequence comes from Calycopis cecrops, assembly GCA_001625245.1. Classification (NCBI taxonomy): domain Eukaryota; kingdom Metazoa; phylum Arthropoda; class Insecta; order Lepidoptera; family Lycaenidae; genus Calycopis; species Calycopis cecrops. Next base: position 9,188 of record LUGF01043193.1, read on the forward strand.
CACCAGAATGTGCTGGCTTGGGTCGTCTTTTATGAGACCCCTTTCTCACAAGCTTAGGTATGGATGCTGGCTCTGTTGCAGGCTTGCTCGCAACCTTTGATTTTGATGTGAAAGCTTTCGGTAGTGTATTATTTCTAACTTTCGCTTCCACTGATTGACTTACTGAAAAGTAAAAATATTTTAATTAATATTATTGCAAATCAAAATACAATGGGTATTTGTACCTTAAAAACTAAAACTTAAAACAATCACCCACTAACGTACAAAGAATGTTGAGTCTTAAGTCTTATCCAGTAAATGTTGAGACTCAATACGCGAACAATATGATGGCCCATGAGATGGGAGGTGAAAGGAGGGCAGCGAGTACAAGCCAACGGCCAAGTGACACAACATTAACAATAATAATAATGAAGAAATCGCAGTAAGGAACTTTAGACTTGGCACGACTTTGTTTAGATTTCATTACTTTTTAGAGATAAACAAGCAGCTCTATCGAGACTTGGCTAGTTTTTTTACAGAAAGTTTTTGGTGGGATATTAATTTCACAATTTACTAGTGGTACGGTTTTGTCACTAGAAAAGTAGGGTAATTTTCCAAAACTAAAGGGAAGGTTTTTTAAATATATAGCAGTGGAATTTACACTCTACGTTATTCTACCCCCCGTGCTAAATATCTTCTTAGGAGGACTAGGACTTATGTTACAGGTACTAGACAACGGAAATATATTTAATGTTTTATAAGTTTAAGAAATTTTATACATTTAAGATTTTTATTATAGAAAAATACATATAATATACATCCATATATACATAGATATACATAGACAAACATCAATGACCAAGGCGGGATTCACCGCGACTCCTGGCACAATAATATGCTCCGCTTATCCGAGCTCTGCACCACTGCACCAGACTGGTCGTCAGATAAAAGATTTGATAAAGCACAAATCCTCGCGTCGTTAAATAACACCGATTCCAACCAACTACGATCAGTGAGGCCGTTTAAATAGCTTTATTGTAATGTGCAACATTCGTGTAAACTTAAGATGTCATTATAAGTATTGTTAGTATATTTTATATTAAGTAACACTGACTGTAAATAAATAAAACAGCTTCATAAAGAATATTTGGAGTCTTATTATCAAATTTGATAACATTGATAAAAAAAAAAGAAATCATAATTTATTTTTAATAATAATTAGCATACATTCTTTAAAAAATCTATATAATCTATACAGGGTTGATACGAATACGCGACATTAAATTTAACCACATAATATACTGTATGTGCCTATTGTAAATCCGAGACTATTAAAAAAAAGTTTACGAGAAGTATATGAAAATACTTTTTTCAAACAAGTTAAATAGCAGAATATGTAAGCATAGTCGTAAACAGCCTTTGCAATGGCCTCTCGTGACCTTTGCGTCGCGCGTGTCCCGCATCACGCAACAGCTGAGCGGGGCGCGCGGGGCGGTCGGTAGAACCATCATAATAAACAACAATCATTTATTGTTACACTTACATATTAAATCTTCAAATGTTCGAAGTGTCCGCCATTTCCATTAATGCACAAATTATTACGTCTTATAATATTAATATTAATTTTAAACGTACAATAAAGTTCGTGTTTGACGTAATACATCTTAACTTATTGAACGCCAAAATTATCCTATTTTTAAGTTCGTCTATGTTATCGACGTCTGTCGAGTAGACTTCACCTTTTACAAACCCCCACAAAAAAAGTCCATCGGAGTGAGATCTGGGGACCGTGGTGGCCATCGTACTGGTCCAAACCGACCAATCCACTGCTGTCCAAACATTTCGGTGAGTCGCTCTCTGGACGACGTCACTGAATGTGGAGGAGCTCCATCCAACTGGTACCATAAATACCGAAGATCGGCTAAGGGTAGTCCTTCGGTATATTCAGCAACGGGACCGGATAATATGTCCAAGAATTTCGCTGCGTTTAGAGTGCCGTCAATAAAAACAGGGCCGATAATTTGGCCCTTGTGTATACCAGCCCACACATTAACGGAGAAGCGGTACTGATGTGCCGACTCCCGAATCATGTGTGGATTTTCAGCACTCCTACGCTACCTCATGATGCGGCACTAATGGCTGGTTTTCCCGTGCCCTTTGTACTGCCAATACTACGGTGCGAGCATTACTAGGACACGTGCGGCTGGATCCGTATCTTTCGCTGTATGTTTGCAAAGCTAGCGCTGCGTTTCCACGGGATTCCCCGTAAATTAAAATCATGTCAGTGTATTCTGACGCTGAGTATGTAGCATGTGGCATGGATTGTTATTTTACGAACTTACAAAATATTTAAAAATTATACATAACACTAACCTAAAATAGTAGTTTATGCAACTGTCATATAATGAAGGGTATTAAAACACGAGTGGAATTTTTGAAACGAGCGATAGCGAGTTTCAAAATAGTTAACAAGTGTTTTAATACCCGTGTTATATGCAGTTGCATACACTACTTTATCTTCACTAATAATAATAATAATAATAATAATAAGTTATTTATTTCTTTGAGCAAAACTTAAGTGCCTAATACAATGTTTGGAGAAAACCCTTTATGTAAATAAATACCTGTAGTGGGATTCTCCGCTCTTCCACAGGACACAAACACTTGATTAAGTTATGGTACAAACATTATGATTATCTTAATAATACATGTCCACACCGGTATTGACACTAAAATTTGCTAAAACATATTCAAGTTGTTATACGTACATAATATTAAACACAAAACTTTGTTCTTTACTGTAATACAATATATTATCAATATTTTGTAATATTTAACTTTACAGTATCTGGTCTGTTCAACTTTTAAATAATAATATGTATTTATTTTATAATATTAATTCTAAAACTATTTGATTTTCGCTAATACTGACTAATAGAATTAATAAACTAATACCTTGGGCGTCGATTGCCGACTGTCGGCATATGCTAATGACAATTGACAGTTGACATTGCAGCGCGCGCTGGGCCAATCAGGAGCAAGCGCGCGCTGTTCAGGATTTTGACATACGTCTGTCTCACCATTTTTCTCTCCCTCTCGCTCTCACACAGTGTTATAATGAGATTTTACGATATCGATTTGGATATTATAACATCATGTCAAATTGCTTAAATTGAGTTTTTTGTTGTCTGAGCTATAACAGTAGTCATTATAAGTCAAGTATTGGAAACATAAGTAGAATGTTACAACATTAGTGTAGATAAACTCACTTACGTGTCTAAATCTAATACGAAATACTAATTAAAACACTAAAAATTACTTATTTTGCGTGTCCTGTCACATAAAAAACACTATCACTATTAAGTTGGTGTCTTATCACAATTAATTACTAACAACAATAAACAATATTCAAATAAATATTCAAATAAGTATATATAGTCTATATATTCCTATTTTTTTGTTTGCTGTTAGCTCCTCCTCATATTAATAGTAACAAAATTTAGGGTAATTCTTGTATGCTGTTGGTACCCCTTAACACGCACACATTGACAGTTTTAAAACACGCACACATTGTGCGAAAACTGAGACGATTTCTTTGCAATGTTTATTTGAAATCTTAGACAGAGAAAAGATTAGACTGCGGGTTGGCGTGTCGCTGAGCAAGACAAAAAATTGAGGTGTCTGACACTTAAGGGTTGCCATTTCAATTATTTTACCCCATATCATGGCAAAAATGTATCTAACTCGCACAAAACAACGTGAGACTAGGGTCAATTAAAAAAATATATTTTTTATTATTTTACTAAATATATAACTTTATACTAACCAATGCAATAGAATTAATATTTATTGCTTAATAAATTAATAGATTAATTCATAATATTTTACAAAAGGTATTAAGAAAATATTTTATAAGATGTGGATTTTTTCTTTTATACGGCTGAATTAGGCCTGCACGACCTGGGAATAGCTCATAATATATTACCAGCATAAAGTGATGACTATACCATTGTTTCATGCAGCTTGTTAGCGATATTCTTAATTATAAAACTACTTGTGTTTAGAAATTGTAAGATTTTTTCTGACAATACCAAAATTATTGTGAGAGTAAAGACACCAACAATGTGTGAGTTAGAAAACTGTTAACGGCGCTTTTTAATAATCGTTAACGGCACTTTTTAAGAATCGTTGATGGCGCAGCTTATGCTAGTGCAATATGAGAATTAGGTTCTTCGGGTCTTACCTGACACTACTAAGTCATTTAAAACTAGAAATAAAACAACAAAGCCACATTATTATTTTTTGTCATAATTATATTATTTAAAACTAATTTATTATGTACACTCCTTATCTTATCATTAACTTGTATCATATTATTTTTTATTTTATTAATATTAGTATAGATAGTAATAGTAAGAGGTATTGCTGCATGCATGCATGCATGTAGCCGAATTGGGCCGGAACGATTGGGGTTGTACTTCTTCACTTACAATATACCGTGATCCTTGGAAGGAAGAGGAAGGAGGGCATCTGTATAATGTTAATGGCCTATAGGGATGTTTATGGGCTTCGGTAATTCATAAGATGGGGGAAACGAGAAATCGGGGTCCGATTCTCGTTTGCCTCCTTGTAACATAAAAAAATTAAATAAATAAGATAAAGTCACTCAAAAGAAAATAACTTTGTTAGTCAATAAAATATAATTAATACCTAATAGAGATTAAATTAACAAACTAGATCCTATCTACCAATTGGTAATCTATATTATACAACAATAATGCCTCAGTTATACGCATGCGTATGTCTCTTTAATATATGATATTCAGAACCACATTATCTTATCTTATTTTACACAAAAAACATGCCGCGTTTTTCATAAGGTAATAATTAGTTCTT
>LUGF01043194.1:0-16402 GCA_001625245.1 Calycopis cecrops
AATTTTATATATTAGATTAGATAAAAAATCATTTTGGGAAGTCTAGAAAGCTGCTAAGAACGTACCTGCATTGTTTTTACAATATAGAACAAATTGTGTAACATATATAGGAAGTATAAATAAAATCTAGGAAGTGGTATTCTTGTGCTGCATAGTGGCCGAATTGGACCGGCTCGCCTGGGGACTCTCCCTAACTCGCGCTCACACCCCAGCTAGACTGATGCGTTTCGTTTAATGTGTGAGTTTCCGGTGGCAGTCTACGTAACTTCTATGTTATGTGCATGTTCTTGGGTGTCGGTAGTCATCAAAAGGTTTCGACTGCTCGTTAAACACCACTTATAATAAAAAATTGTTAAAAAATTATTAATTGTTAAATACTATACAAAATGGAAATAAAATAAAAAAAAAACAATGTTGTAGATAGGGCTATTCCTATATCAACATAGTGGTTGAAAGGTAAATGTAGTGACCTTAAAGCCCTCTTGATTGTCGGCATGACCTTTAGTTGCCATACCCGTGTTTGAACCACATTCGATCTCCCGATCCGACCAAATTGAGGCTTATCCAGTTAAGCGGAAATCGGAACACTAAATACGGATACATCGAGAGCGAGCAATATCGACGTTAAATACGTTTGGTTACCAATAACGAGCAGTTTTTGGTAAGAGGTAGTGCCACACTGCATGCTTGCATGCAGTCGAATTGGGCCGGCACGACCGGGGAGGTACCTCTCGCTTACATGAGACTGGCGTAGTAACAGCTGTGCTGTCGCGTTTCGTGCGGTGTGTAAGTAGCCGGTGGCCCATGGAGGTGGGAGGAGAAAGGAGGGCAGCGCATCTGCATAGCCTCTACGCGGATGTTTGTGGGCGTCGGTAGTCATGAAAATGGCTCCGGCTGCTCGTTTGCCCTCCTATATCATAAAAAAAAAGTGTGAACACCTGATGACCATACCTATCTATCAAACATTTGATAGATAAAAATAAAGAATTGAGTACACCTCTCGGTACATCGATAGGAAGTAAACGAGCAGTTAGAGCCTATTAATGAGTACAGCCGCTTATAGACATTCGCAAAATTATACAGAACTGTTGCTCTCCTCTTTCCTCCTACGGGCCACCGGAAATTGCACGAAATGTGACGCTGCGGCGAATACTGTCGGTGAGTGGTCTCCACCCAGCCGTGCGGGCCAAGACCGCTGCAGTGTAGTATTACTACTTTTCGTCATCACAAGGCGCACAAATATCGTGTCAGGCGAGTGATATGTATTTCCTCGGACGTGCCGGCCCGATTCAGTCGTCATGCAAAGACACTTCTTAAATGAACCCAGTTTTGTTAACGCAGAGGAATATATTTACGTATGATACCAAGGAAACGGGTGGCCCCTAGACCCATGTTGGACTCGACACGTAGTGCAATAAAACCCCTGACTTCAGCCGCTATAATTGGATCCGCAGGCAACAGGATCCCTCCAAGCTGGCCTCCCCACCACGGGAAGGTGGCAGCATCTTCGGGGTACCTAAATAGAGCCTAGCTAACGCAAGCTCTTCTCAAATATACACTACACTTTTTTTTTTTTTTTGACGCAGGGCAAATGCTTTAGGCACCGTCCAACCGGCTCTGGGTGAGCCGAAATATACACTACACTAGCTTATACTATTGTGGCGTATATTTGGACTGACAATTACGCTGTTTAAGTTGTAAATTGACGTACGCGAGATACAAATGTTAAACAGTTAACTATAGAACCCTGTTAGTGTCTGAATATCAGAACTGCAACTTGCCACAAATCGGTTTACCGTGTACGTTCTGCTCGTGTTACTGTTTGACATATTCATTTTAGTACTTTAGTGGTAGTCTCTCTCAATTAGCCGATGGCGACCGACGTGGTGTGCTCCGTTGGAGCATTGGAACCAGGGGTCAGGATGGGAATCTGACCTCATTGCAAGGTTCCGACGTAGAGTAGGGACTGTTCAAAGGCAGCCGGACAGTCCCTAAGGAGGAGGAGTATGGCCTTTTCACCGAGGCCAGCCTGTCGCTGGAGGGATCCTGTTGCTTATAGATCCGGGACCCTCCAATTGTAGCGGCTGAAGGTGCCCGCAGTGTTTCAGTCGGTAGGGGCAACCCAGTTGTCGACCCGACCCGATTGAGCCACCCGGGCTCCTGGATAGCGTGCGTAAAGACATTCCCCTGTGTTGCCAAAAAAAAAGGTAGTTCTCACCCTCATCATACAGTGTTGAGGCTTGTGAGTTTTCGGTGGCCAGTAGGAGGGCAGCGGGAAATAGAGAACGCATCTGCTTATTTTTTTTGCCAAATAGGTACCATAAATGATAAAAAGGAACTCATACAAAAAGTTTGTTAAACACTATAAAGTTCATTAGTATTAATTACACTATCACGTAAAGGGTTTAGCATGTTTAATTTGCCCTAACTTAAACGTAAACCTAGACTAAAGATATGGCCTAAATCGGTATTGTTAGAAGCTGCAAGGAATTAGTTAATATAATAATAGGCTGATGGATAATAGAATTCCACATAACTTATAAATAGGTATTTCTAGAATCTAGTTCATCGTGTAGACATATTTTTGTGCCAGATTTTCTGCTCAAATATACGAAATACTTGTTAACCAATACCGTACCAAATTCTTGCACGCAAGCCCACCTCACGTCGAGTCAAAGCGCCTTTATTCGTTGACAAAATATTGAGGAAACTGTATTGGGGCATTCGCCATCCCAACCTCCCTCAAACTCTTTATCGCAAAGGATTATTCGATACTCTGACCTGATATTATTACTTGCTCTTGCGGAAAACGAGCTTTCTTATCTTTATTCACTTTACAGTCTATACCTTTTATTGTGCGCGTGATTTGAAATTGAAATGTCGGATTGTCAACCATGTTGGCCTTACCTCTGTTTAGCCTAGTTATTTTGTTGAGATAGAGGTAAAAATGGGCAGGGATAAATGACTACCGCCGCCCATAGATATCGGCAAAACTAGGTGTCTTGCTGGCGCTTAGCAAAAATAGAAATATGCTTTTTTTCTTAGAGAACCCTAAGTCGTGTCTAAGTTACAATAGTTACCTGCCTATTCTTTAGGTATTTACTATCACTAATCATATTCGTATCCGAATACTATTATAAAAGTTAAGTTTCTCATAATAAAAAAGAAGATACATTTGGGATTGTTAAATACTTAAATCAACCTCGATTAAATCCGTTAAAAGTGACTTTGTGTTACATTGTAAACATTGAAACTTAAGAAATCGCCATAAAAGTCTCTGGGTACCATAAAAATATCAATTTTGATGACACCGGGTTCAGTCTCTGTAATTATTGTGCCAAAACATCTTAAATATTGAAACAAACAACAAACAGTCATCCTGACTTACACTACTCCCACTTATACTTCTTTAACTAGTCAAACTACATTTTAGTTAGATTTTTTAAGCTTTCATTCCCTAAATAACGACTAATGTCTTCTATAATCAAAGTTTATCATAAAACCACTCGGTCCCAATTGAACAGTTGCTATTATTTTGTATACCTATACATGCCTACCCAGACATACGCGAATTCGACTTACGCGGTTACAGCTACTACTTAATTACTTACTACTATTACACCTATCGCATAACTTCGGAGTATTACTGTATATTATCATGGCAATATTACTTCTGTTGACTGTAAAACTGTACTTGCAGCATCATAGCGTGAGGTATTATGTGGTTGAACAAGGTACTTATGTAAATGGTGCCGGGTATAATGTCTTCTGCGTAGTCAGCGAGTCGAGAGCGTGTTTGAGTGGGCGCGAGCCATCAAATTATACTGCTGAGTAAATTGTTTGTATAATATCGATACATTATCGCTGCCTCTACACACTGGGTTACATAGCTGATAGGAGTCTTGTAGTCATTTTGTAAGTAACAATTTCTGGTAGTTCACTACGGACCATTGCATTTCATTTGTAGCCAGAATTGGGCCGGTAACTCTAACGTATACCGGCGTAAAGCGACAGCTGTGTTGTCGCATTTCGTGCGGTGTGTAAGTAGCTGATGGCCCATGCGGATGAAGTAAGGCAACGCATCTGTATAACCTCTATGGGCGTCAATAATCATGAAAATAGCTCCGACAGCTCCTTTGGCCTCCAATGCTATAAAAAACTGTACTTATAACTGATAGAAGTCCTGTAGTCATATTATGATGTGTAACTATAGCTGGTAGTTCCCTACGGACAACTGCCAGTTTCACATTACAATGTATAGCGATTTTGTAATTCTTTTATTTACCAAGCAGACTTAGTTACCCACGGAAAATAGCTTTACTTTTGTATATCCCACAAAACATTTTCGTGTAAAATATTGTTAAGACAAGAACTCGTATCAAACTGTCCAAAAGTTATTAGATCTCAAGTGGAGCTAAGATTTAAGTTTTACACGCGTTAACTCTAGATTCCTAACTTCGTAACTCTGGTTCTGACGGCTTGATTTACCCCATCTTTTACTGTACGTAAAATGCACTCCCATCTTAATTTATCACAATATTTAAGTGCGTTACATAAACGTACTTTTAGGCTTGATAAAAAACGTGAGGAGGCCACGTGAAACACTCACCTGCAGCACTTGCGCAGCTTCGCTCAACGTGTACAAAACTTTACTCTTTTGTTTTGATGCGAATCAATATGAAAAGTTAATTGAAAATGTTTTCCATTCAAGAGTTTTTGCGCTATTCTTTTTTCTTTCAAGATTGAAATTATATTTTTTACGGATTCTGCCGCCATAGATTGTAATTTAACATTGGCTTCTGTCCTTGGGGCACAGATTAAAACTAGGTACTCTGGTTCCGTCTATATAATATCTTTTCTTTTAATAATATTGTTTTATAAACTAAATTTTTACATATATTTTAATAATTTATTTATTGCAGATTTACATATTGAGGAACATAATTTATAATTAAAATATATTCTATTTTCTTGGATTTATATTAGTGTAACAATTTTATTTGTTTTTTAATTCATCATGACATACACAAAAAATCAAATATTTCCCGTGTTATATTTATGTATTTTAAATAATTCACACAACAACAACACAATTCGGGGTTCATTTTTACTATACGATGATAAATAAAATGTATTATGTTGATTCGTTATTTTGTTTGTTTCCTTAAGAGCGTTTACGCCTTCCAACGTAATTTGCCTTGAAAACAGTACTTTTCAAACTCCTTAAAATCATGAACCACTTATCTTATATTATATGTTACATACTAATAATTGTAGGACATTTTCTTGTCTAAATAGTTAATAGAAAAAATATTTCAATTAATTTAGTATGTACGCATTCTATCACGATTACTTATTAGAGGTTTGTTAATTTCCCTTTTAGCGTCAGTTTCGAAGCTCAAAATATCATAAAAGTACTGAAATATATAATTAACAAAAAATAATAACCACTTGATGAGATTCTTGAGAGAATAGTTAGTAGAAAAAAAAATTGGTTTTGGTATCTTATCTATGAGAAATTAAAATTAAAAAATGTAAAATTTAGTCAAACTTTAAATGTATATTTCGATGATATACCTTATTTAATTTAATATAATAATAGCTTACCAATAAACTAGAGCATATTCTTTACAATCGTGCATTTAAAGTTTTGATTATTGTATAGTAGTTATTTTTCTGTAAATTTTTTAAAACGTCTCTAAGACACTGGTCGTAAACGAAATCAATTCATTACGTGGATCATAGTGGGTTAATTTGACTATAGAATATACTAACATTATATATATGCTACTCACACGGCGATCCGTATGTGTGGGTTCGAATTACCCATGAATTACATAAAACCACGTGCGCAAGGCGTAAACGCTCTTAACATTTGATCTGTTTTTTACCAGACTGCAAAGTAAGGGTTATATAAATAAGGTTACATAATATTCCCATAGGCGTTGGTACTTATCGAAAGGCTTTGAATTTGAATTGCTTGCGTAAAGTAAGACTTAAGCATATTTAATCCAAAGTTAATTTTACATAAAAGCTATAAAATTTATCGCAGACAGAAAGAGGTAAGCACAAAAAACTGGTTACATAACGGCGAACTGCGCTTACCGTATTAACAGTTTCTGTATTATGTGATAGCGCGATACAAATAATAATAATAATAATAATAATAATAATGTTTATTTCGGACCAGATCCATATATTTGTTAGTAACATCGAAATACTTAAAACTATGTTAGTAAAAAAAAAATTACATTAAATTCATTTTTAATTAATACATTCACAATTATTATTTTCATACATTACATTACATTACATTAGACATACAATAGACATACAATACATTTTACATAAGTCACTAGCTATATTTATTAATCATAATCATCATCATTATCAGTCCTAAACGATACACAATTTGAATTTACATTTCTCCTAATAAAACGACCACATTTGGCCATTTGTGTATTTGTCAGTGCATGTACCATAGAGCAGTGGTTCATGTACTGACCATCATATCTACATGACAATACCTTCAAGATGGTGTTGGAGCTGGCCCGTACCCTACGAGCCAGGGATGTGTGTGTACAAATGAATGTGACTATTCCGGAAATTAAAATCCCGAATGAATGTACACTTTAATATTTTTAACATAAATATTAACTGTAAATAAAAAATAAAGGTGTTAATGCAACTTACCGATTATACATGTATTAACCAAAGCACATTAACAGAAGTTATAAGAAAGAAAATAAGGATTAAAATCATTAAATGTATTTAATAAAAGATTTGTCTTGAGAATCAATAGAGAACAATAGGTATACCTATGTTTGAGCTTATAATCTTCATGATATCAGTGTGTTCGGTAGGCATGTCCAGGTACAATTTTACAATTAGCAATTATTAAATATTGTAAGCCCTATTAGACCTATTAGAAATGTCCCGCGTCACAAATCGTAATACAGTATCGCTTCATTGTTTCACGAATATTACCATCAGGTATACTGAAAATATGACATTGGCTGTTTATAATGGACGGATAGAAGTGCGGTGATCGCTATTGTCGGTGGAACTTTTTGTTCTTCGTTTTTTACGTCTATTGTATGGACGTCTGGATGGCGAGGAATATTTAAGTCTCCACCGGCTACTGGTTAGTTTGAGAGTACCTCGTAATATCAAATACCTACATAAACATGCTGGTGCATTCGTTGGGGCAACTAGAGACCAGGTAAAATGGCTATTTTCTAGTAATAATTCCTTGTTTTATATATGTACTAGCGTTTACCTGGTGCTTCGCTAGTATTCGTATTTTTTTAATAAAAAATGTTCTGTTCTTTCTAATACCTCTAAGATGTACGTACAAATTTTAATTTTAAACGGTTGAGTAGTTTTCGCGTGACAGCGTAACAAACAAACTTACATTCAGACTTAATATTAGTAGGAATAAATGAGTCATACAATACGCATTACATACTATAAGTAGTATAGTAAGTAAGTTATCTTAGAATAGTCTGTATAATATTATAATGACGCAGGCAAAGTCGTGCCTGACCGCCCTATTAAAATTTTAAAAATAAAATATTTATGTTATCCATTTCAGAGATTTACGTAAATATGTAACGATCATATCAAATAGAATACAATCAAGCCTTCATAGTACCTAAACTTTAATTAAAATAATAACTAAAATAATATAAGTTACTTGTTTAACAGGAGTTCATGTGTTGCATATAGACCCGACTAGGAACTATCCCAGCAAACACTAAACAAATAGCGCGACCCGGAAAATGCACGGATTACTTTGTCTACGTTCTTTTTCCTGACATGCCTCCCACTACAAATTACTTAAGTACCCCTCTCATTGTCAACCCATTGTCTGCCTACCATAAGCCTTTTATGGCTTGACATGGAGATTGTCATGGTGTTGTCAGTCCTCAAAAATAGTAACCACCGCGCTGTTAATGATCTTATCTCTTCTCATTTAATCAAATGTCTTCAGTTAAAGTAATGATCAGTCTCGATCAAAATCCTAGCGAGAGAGAGAGAGTGTCACTAACATACCTAACACCGAATATCATATTCATTTTTATAACATAAGGGGGCAAACGAGCAATCGCAACCATTTTCATATCTACGGACGCCCATAGACATCGGCATAGAGGGTATACAGATACGTTGCCGCCCTATTTTCTCCTCCTCCCCCAATAGGCCACCGACTTATTACACACCGCACGCTGTCACTACGCAGATTTCGTGTAAGCTAGAAGTACCTCCCCGGTCGTGGCGTCCCAATTCGGCTGTATGCAAACATGCAATGTGGCACTACCTCTTACTAAATATGCTGTACACTCAAAAACGTTACTGAGATCGACATACATTACCGGTCAATCAATACTACTTCTAAAATACTGCCTTTATTCCGAAACTTGTGGTTTGCTGACAGGTACATATTTTCATTAGAAAATACCTACTTCATTTTATTTATGAAACGTAAAATTCTGGAGCCCATAAAATAAACTAGCTAGTGGTTAGCACACACTTGATAATAATTACTAAGTAAGAACCTAGACAAAATGACACATGCCTTTTTCGGTTTCCGGGTTCGTAAATGATAACGGACCAACAAAGGAGAATCGGGGGCTTTTAAAGTGACAGCATTATTAACACGTGGAAGGCCCGTTAGGTACCAACTCAGTAAGGGTATTGTGGAGATGGTTATATCAGACTAGAATTAAATAAAACCTTACTAATTCGAAGAGTTTACTCACTTCGTCGAGCACAATCGGTCAGTAGGTGGATAGTGAGTCCGCCGGACACCCCTCTTGGCTATCCTAGAAGTCTGTTTCTCGGTCTTCCACAGTTTCGGAAACTGCGCCTATCCAGGCAAGCGCCACTAGGCCTAATCAATCGACGTCCAACGGACTCTTTGAGAGCAGACCCCGGTCTGGTATGCTGTCGGGTCTCAGAGATGGGTTTTTAAGGTTGTCCCACATAACCACTATCCATAACTCTGCCTCAGTCACTTCGGACACGTTACTGTCCACATAAGGCATTTGTAGTGACGGCAATGGTTACGTTTGTCAGGAATGAAGTGCACGTCATGGGCTATTTTTGCAGTCACGTCACGTGCTCATCACGTCGACGTAATGAAAAGACAGGAAAAAGAATAGAAAAAAAAAGAAGAAAAAAAACTAAATAAGAAAAGTCCTCCACCGGATTGGCGTGCAATAAATGTTTCATTAGAAATGATTATCCAATTGAAAGCTGCGAGTTAACAATGTTTGAAAATACCCGTCTCCAATAAGAAATATCGTTTACAAAGTAAGAAAACCGCATCTCGCACTTTCAGCGTGGCTCATAAAGGCGAAGTTGTTAAAATAAATTGTTGTTTACACGAAGAATTGATTTTTCAGCGAGCACAAGAGTAACGAGGGCTTATCTGAAATATTATGTTTTAGGAAGACGATAAGTTGCTTAGTACAGTTTTACGATGTCGGGCTTCAACTGTATCGGGAATATGCGACTGGTTCTTTGTGAGATAACTCTGAGAATACTATCGTGTGCCGTAAAATAGAGTCGGTAATGACTTGCGGTTTTTATACACGGCAAGCGTGTTTTCGATTCGTTAATGCTATATTGTTGACAAACTTCTTCGCTTTCACTAGTCTTTTAGTTGGTGAATATTCACTTTAAATGAAGACACAGTATTTACTCTAGTTTAGCATACCTTTAGCTATGCATTAATAGTACTTCCCATCGATTTATATATTACTTTTGCGTATTCCAAAACTTCATATAATATCCAAAGGTTTGGGCTTATTTGAAATAAGGACTTCCCCTTTAGAATCTGTTTATTTTCCAAGTCTACAATCTGCGAAGGTTTGACCAAAAATGTAATTAATGTGACCTACTTTTTCCTTTAAAACAAAAATTAACAGTTACAAATTGTTATACTTCAAAATCAATTGTTTTGGGTATAAATATGAAATGAAATCGCTTGAAATAAAGCGAGCACTGTTTAAATTCAATCACATATTTGAATGGGAGATACGCGCGTTTGTATAGTTATTGAATTCCCGATATTTCGGCAATGTTTTAATTTCAATTTCAGTCCGGTGATGGCGATTTAAACCGAAATATCGGAAACTTAATTACTGTAGCTGTGTAAGCTCTTTTTTTAATGAGATGTTTTTATTGAGTATTTCTATACAACTAAAAGCATAGGCAGTTTTAAATAAGAGGTAGTTCCACACTTCATGTTCTTTTTGAAAGGTAGTAAATGTGCAATGATTTCTATGGTTTTGTTTTGTTTTAGTTTGACCCGTGTGGCTATTGAAGAGGGCTGGGTACTTAGTACTTGGGATCCAAACAACATAATGAAATCAAAAATCTAATGCAACGCCTCCACACTGCATTTTATTTCGTTAATCGGAACAACTAAATAATTATATATCGTCGGGTACTTTTAATAACTTATGACATTAGGTATGACATCGGTCAATATCCACCTGTGACCATGCTTGTTTTAAAGCTCCTGAAAGGTTCGGAATGTAAAATACTTAAATAAGCCGCAATAAAATCCGTCAGCGTAGTTTTATTACAATGTGCAATAATAAATCTGAAACTGTTAAACTGCAATATAGAGGATGGTGGATAGCCCATTGTTCCGTTAACATGCACGGTGTATCACCATATCATCACATACATCATATGCCCTCGGGGGGCTGCGTGAGATCGGCAGTACCGGCGTATTGCGGATGTAACAAATGTGGCGAGTGTTACAGGCGAGATAGGTAAAGTACAAGAGCAATAAATAAAATTAATTTACAATGCGAATGAGTTAATCTGATAATATTTATCTGAATTCATGCTGAGGAAGCGAAAGAAAAGAAGATGAAATGAGCTATTTGGTACTAGCTACTTATTAACTATAATAAATGCAAAAAAAAATAATTGCAAGAGGTTTTTTTATAGGTAAATCGTCTCCTAATATATATATGATGATCAAATTATGATATTGTCCTCCCAGTCAAATTTCGCTAAGGCGACCTTATCTTTAGAGATTAGACTATTACGCGGGATATATAATGCAGTAGTGGTATAACATAGTGCACTATTGTGTGCAAACACACAAGTGCTGTTCTCCTACACCTACTAGTTCTACTCGACTGGACATAAATCAGGCACAGGCCAGACGACTTTACCTGCTCTTCTAGCGATGTAACTCCGTCAACTTTCTCACTCGCAGTTTTAACCAGAAATTGATAAAATTCTAATAACACTAATCAGAGATTTGAATCTGAGACCTCAATCTTTCTCAATAAACTTACCACTAAACCACGAGACAGTCAATATAATATTCACTATGCCAGAGGAGTTTAAAGGCGGCAGAGAAAGTTATAAGCTTGCCACGGTTGAGTTCATTAAAGTTATAGAGCACACGTGGCCGTTTACTACCGGGAATAAATATTAAGCCGCTTCGAACTAACATTTGTACGCGTATTAACCTATTAACATTTCTAATATACATTAAAATCTCGTGTCTCCATGTTTGTCCGGTGTAATCTTAGTGACTACTGGACAAGAAAAAATATAGGCAATACAAGGTTATCAAGATATAGGTAACTAGCCTATTTAACAGCATTTGTTTTACGACTTTTCATAATTCGCTATTTTATTTTTTATACAAAAATAAATATGAATAAAATTGTTCGCCCGACCATTATAAATGCATCGTATAATTAAATAAGATAAGGTCAACAAACACACGCGCGGGACTTGCAAATGTCACCTCTGTACACAAATTTTATTGAGTTATGTCAAAAGTCGTAGAACAATCGTAAAACATGCGAACTATCTATATCTTAGAGCTTGTTGGTGTTTTACACTTAGATGAAGTATTTACAAATAACCCTGTATACTTAGAGTAAAATGGAGTAAGTGGATAAAAATGGAATTATTATGCATATAGGTAAACCTTCATCTTAAATCACTATCTATTAAAAAAACCTTATCAAAATCTAATCATACAGACACATAGACGGCGGAAACCGACTTTGTTTTATACTATATAGTGGTGATATGTTAATTTATTTTGATTGATTTCCGTGATATTTTTATTGCCACAACGCGCGCCTCGATCAGATAGCAGTATTATAAATGCGCTTTATGATTCCACATATGAGGCCCGCGCGTCGACAGCTACTGATAAAAATGAAGCTGTCCCACGTAATGGCTTTTTTATTGTAGTGGGCCAGGCGAGCAGTTGGTACGATGGAAAATCAACTGCAGTTGTTCATCCGATGGCTCTGCTCTTGAAGTTATGACTGCGTATCTAGATACATGTGACGCAAAACTTTGTAGTCACTCGTTCTTCTTTTTTACTCTTTTTTATTTTAAAAGCGGTTTTCATTTTCTCAGATACTTCGGCTCCAATGTTACCTTATAATAGTTTTTTATAGTTTATATATATTAGTTTTTTCAAACGCCAAAATGAACAGTTTATTTTTATTTGAAGTATTTTAAACCACATTGTACAATATATTTACTTTTATTAAACCGATTTCCGCAAAAAAAAACAACGGCAACCAAAATTGTAATCCACATCGCGCCCTATCACACACAGTTTTACAAAAACAACAGGCACGGCAAACCTTTCAATGGACGCACTATCCATTAAACGTGCAGGGCGCACGTGGCCAATTTACTGTTATGAATAAATCGCCCGCACTGAACTAGCAATTTGCGCAGCCCTGGCCCGGCTTTATTATTTCCCCACTTCATATTTTGGCCGTTTATTAATGATTTTGTAATTGGACTGTCGCTGGCATCCGCGTCCGCGATTACGGTGAGTTATTAATGCCGCCGGATTAAAAATAGCACCCACGTCAAGCGGTAAGAGAGTTTTAAGTTAATTTATACGAGTGTGTTTATTGTGCGGTCTGCGGGATATCAGAATGGAAATAAACTGGGTATTAGCTTTGCAGGGCTGGAGTTTTACTGAAAACGATTCGAGCGTGATTCTGAAACGGAGACGTAAGCGATATACGCGGTAAAGTGTTACTCTGTGTTATTGTTTCACACGATTTGGCTTTTCACTTCTTATATCTTTTTATATCGCGTGCCTTAATGAAGCAGTAAGCTCCAACAAGAACGCTACATGCGTTGGATGCGCGTGAAGTATTGTTTCCAAGCGCAAGTAGAGCAATTTCAACAGATTAATGTCCTAAATTTATAAAGTTTGCATGTCAATAAAACTACACAAACGGATTATCACGCGATTTATTCATATATTTTACGAATCGGACGTTACGGTTATTTTGTAGTAGTCGAATTGTAAAACGTTTTGTCTTAAAGTTTTCAAAGGGCCCCATAGATTTATTAATGATTGTTAGGATTTCTTCGGATGAATTTCACTGTGCGGTTGAAATTAAGATGAAAGGCGAATTTTGTGAAAGGCTAGAAGATGATGCGGTATGATTTTGAAAAGTGAGATTACGAAATTACTAACGATCATAATCCATATACACAACAATAGCAATCCCACTTCATCCCAGTTTCCTAACGGGATAGGCGGAGAGAATAGAGTGCCACGTAACAGTTGCCTTGCTTTCTCTTTCTCCACAGTCATACTCTCTCCACACATACAAGCCAGTTACGAAAATGTTTGACGCCGTCTTCAGACATTGCCCGATCAATCTGATCATGGTGCGTCAGTCGTGATATTCCCTGGTACCTACATCCCTCCATATTCGCATTGTTTATCTGCTTTCTTCATGTTCGAACTCCAAACTAACAGAGAATGCTCTTTCTCATCTTTGCGCCGACACTTTCTTCCATACCTAACCTCTCTCTCTTCATTATTACGAAAGCGGCCCGCGAGGTTTGCGCCAAATTCGCTGTGGCCTCGTCTCGACCGGATTAACTTTACTTTCATGGTCTTTCTGACATACACTACTCGCACTTTAATATATCAACGTGAGGATTAACACACAGTCGTACAGGGCAAGGCGGGCATCCTGGCTTTAAACCATGCTCTTGAGCAATTTCCTCAATGCATCATTCACTCCATTTCCTTACACTCTACTTTCGACGTCTGCGATGTACCGCCAAACCCTGCTAAAAGCACAACCTAGATATTTAATGCAACATTGCATCATTAATCACAACTCTTACTACTGTTCTGGTTACTTCTCATTAAAATATAATCTATATTAAATATATATTTTCAATATTAACTACGAATGTTACTTAGACGGTTTTGATCCTGTCTTGCAGGGATTTATGATAATTTAATATCATTACGGGCGGCGTAGGTTACAGACTGCATAATTAGGGAAGCGACACTGATTAATTTATAAAGCTGATATTTAATAAGTAATAACACGTGAAAATGACAGGTTGAGTCCGTGCGTACCGGCGGAGCGTCTTAATATGGGATTATCTAAGATTGTGGAAACGTCGAAGGCGTTTTATGCAATGCCTTATTAGCTATCTATTTGAGTCTTGAGATCAATGATTGATAGTCGCTGCGGGCTTGAACGTTATTCATTTAGTGTAAGAAACTTTTATAGTAGGTACAAGGACGCAAACAAGCAGTCGCAGCCATTTTCCTGACTACTGATCCTACATTCACATCAGCGTTGCCAGACGTCCCGATTTAGGCGGGACGTCCCGATTTTTAAATCAAAATTAAATGTCCCGCGCGGGACAGGTTTGGTCCCGCTTTCGGGGATAACTCGACCGTGCGGCCTGACAAAAAGTTTGCGGCGTGGCAAAAAGTTTCAAAATCCCGACTTGGCAAAAAAAAAATCTGGCAACGCTGATTCACATAGAGATTACACAGATACATTGCCCTCCTTCCTCCTCTTTCCTCCATGGACCAGCGGCTACCGTCTGCTACTACTTAACAGTGTCGTGTAAGCGAGAGGTTCCTCCCCGTTCGTGCCGGCGAGCGGCATGTGCATGCATGCATGGATGGACTGGTAGACGATAGATATGCGTACTTTTTACTATTTCAAGTTGTTGATAAAAAATTCCAAAGCTGTGTTTGCAAATATTACTTTGAAAGAAGCAAGTGTTAAAACGTTATTGAACATTCAAGTTTTCCCATTTACACGTGGTGTAGTGAAAAAGTTTCGTCCTAAAAGAACCAAGCTGTATTACAACAAAAAACAGTTGTGTATGAAAAGTATTGCTTCTAACTTGTTATTAAATGTGTGAACTGTAACGAGTTTTATTGTTTCTAACTCGTTATTAAATAACTGCAATAAGTTTTAATTTTTTTTTAATAATTAACCACAAAGAAATGTTACAATAAAACAAAATTAACGGATTTTATCACGGTTTAATTTAATTATTCTATACTTACTTACTCCGCTGGCTCAGTGAGCCGAAGTGAGTCTTGGCCTCCGACAAGAGAGTGCGCCACTTTTCTCTATCCTGCGCGATTTCCCGTCAGCTATCGTCAACTGAGAAATCCGACATTTCGGAATCTTTACTGCAACTATGGTCACTGGTCGGGTTTATAAAACAATTGAATAAACCTTGATAATTTTATGACGGTTTATTCAACGAATTTCCGTTATAGATGTTTTATGTAATGAGTAATTACACAAATAAATGCTTTCTTCTTTCCTCTCCTGTCAAACTAGACCTAGGCTAGCATTTACGTTACTTTGCAAGTTTGTTTGTTCGTCGTATGTATGTCATATTACTTGTAGAAGCTATAAAACATAGTCACAATTACTGACGCGCGGATGCTGATAGACAATTGCAAATGTCGCCTTGACTTAAGTTCACTTCCAATGAGATGCTCTATCACAGAGATGGATGGAAGGTCTTCACGTCGCTATAGACCGCTTGATATGACAGTTCAGTAAAATGCTCGATGATTTTGTTCTGTACATACATCATTGTAAGACGTACATACAATTTTTTTATAGTATAAGGAGGCAAACGAGCAGTCAGAGTCATTTTCATGACTACAGACTCCCCATTGCATAGCTTTTATGAGCCGCATCCACGCACGCTGTGTGGCACTACATCCAGATATATCCAGATTATACACTTGATATCTAATTATGGTCTAGCAAGTTTAAAACTGCCCTAAATCACTTCCGAATACTAGTTTCTATTGTAAGCGCTTAAAATTTGGAAATTTCGTATTATATAATTACAAAAATATACCAAGAAATTTCTGCCCTGACCTTTATGTTCATGACTTTAAGTTCATTTACGTAAGGGTCATAACCGCTTCATTAAACGGAACTTATAGTTATGACGTTATATAATTATGTGGGCATTACATTTGCGAGAGACCTACTAACATAATCCAGAGGGCGCGGACCACACTAATTTACTCGAGGTCCGTTTGCCACCAAATTTAAAAGGTTCTCCCTGGCCTTTT
>LUGF01043194.1:27371-38548 GCA_001625245.1 Calycopis cecrops
TTCTTTAACACTAACTGTTCTGTGTACCGAATACAGTACACGCTGAGTAAATCTGTCACGTCCGTGTACCGTTTGCGGTACACGTGCCCTCTTTTATTCAATAGGCTCTTACTTTATGGGTTGTATTAGGCTGCTGTGTTTATCATAATGTGGGGTCATCAAAAAACTTATTACGGACACAGATGCAAAGGTATATATATCAAATCCTATTTTGAACACTTTTAGTCTATAGATGAAATATAAGTAGGAATAATAAGTATTGAATGCAAGGTACCCATGTGTACTTGCAATAGGCCTTGCGTAATAAAATCTATAGCCATATTTATTTTAAATAGTAGGTACCTCTAAGAGGGCCTACGAGCCGTCGGTGTCTTTCGGTGAATACATTAACACCCGTATAGAGTTTCCTTCCCAGCACCTTTTGTTATCTAGCAATACTTGAGGGTCGGACCCTTCAATGTCCAACATACATCGCATGAAAAGCGACAGCACTGATTTTAAGGTGGTATCGTGTAAGTGAGAGTTACTTCCTCGGCCGTTTTTGTCCGGATTCGATTCACGGCACTACTTCTTAAGTAAAAAAAAATAAGTATTCAACTAATAAGTTTAATAATAGTACTAAGTACGTCAAATAGAGTCTTTTTAACATTGTCAAAAACTCTCACTCTCTACTTTTTCAGTTGACCATCATATTATCGCCCGTTCTTTGTAGAGCATTGAAAACTAAAGTTTCCCTCCTCGTCCATCATTATATTAAAATATATTGTTATTATTGTTATTAACGCAAGTTCACAATAAGGAATGAGTACGCACTTAGAAGTCATGGTTTAGGAGTGGTAGAAAAAAATGGAACCACTGTTGTGAGACATTGGTTACTCAGCGCAAAGACGGTCAACTTCCCTCTACAGACACCTAATTGAATCAAACATAATAATCTGAACTAATTTGCATCACACGTCTTCGTGACACATTACAATCCAGCGCCGACATCTAAGCCTAATAACAGGCTTTCAGCGCTGCAGCGGCCTGCAAGGATTCTAGAAAATACTCCCGCTCTTTCTGTGCGCATGCGCGGTACTTCGGCCATCCCTTTCTAGCGAATTGCGCGGCAGTCTCTATTGCGCATTGGGCCGCGCCACGCGAGATACGCGTCCACAACACGATGATCGCTGACTTGCCACCGCGACAAGATCACGAACTCTGTACCCGAGTTGACCACGACCTCCAAGCCAACGGTACAACTTATTTTTGTTTGTATGCGAGCCTATGACGTAGTAAGTAGACCCGAAGACCTAATTACAACGTGTCAATGGATGAATCTTATTTTTCTCGGTGTTTTGGTGAGAATTGCGTGCGCATTTCCAAGAAGCGCAATTCCATGACGCGCATTTAAATGTATGGCGAAATGCGTAGGTTTTACTACGTCATACGTTCATTCATGGCTGTCCCAGGAGTGCTGATATCTGCTCTGTGGATATACTAAGGGAAGGTCGTAAAGAGCGGAAGAGGTCGTAAGGGGTTTCGTGACAGCTCGCGACTTGTTGCGTTGCTGAAATGGTGTTTACGATCCCGGCGCGTGCCGGTTCATGTAAAACAAGCTATTGACGTGTTTGTAAAAACATAACCTCGTTAGGTCTCTACCAGCGAGTTGACTCTACAATTTATCTGATTATAACAACAAAATAGACAATGTTTATTAAATGAATGTTTTCAAAATAATTACTAATTCTTGTAGAGTTCTTTTAAATAAAAACATTAACGTATTAAAATTGTACAGTAAACGGTTCCAATACAGAAAAGTCTACATTCAAAGAAAAGATAAGAAACTTATTTGATTATTTTGTCATTCGAGAGTAATGAATGAAGTCTCGATTCCAGACGTTTATTAGATGGTTACTTCTGAGGATAAACATGGCAAATGGTTCCCTTTCTTGGTTCTCTTTTATGAGGTAAAATATGCGCCCTATTTTTTAAACCCTTATGCATATGAAATACGTCATTATTACTGTAACTTCGTGACTTTTTATAGGCTCTACGTAAAGTCTAAATCCACAAGAAATCAAGATTAATAAAAATAAATTATTATAAATGTGATATATTCAAGAGACGATAGAGTGAGATCTATGCCCAGCAGTGGATGTTAAAAGCTGACATTGAAAAAAAAACCGACATCATTCGGGTTGATGGACATTTTTTTTTGTATACAGGTCTGATAATGAGTTATCGAAACCGGTCGTAATTAATCTAATTTAAATTAATAAGAAGTGGAAATACTATAGAAAGTATATTATTTCATAAAAGTATCAACTATAAATACATTTCTCTGAGGGCATACAAAACTAATCTTTACATTAATTTTACCAACATTTTCATCTTTTATATCTGTAAATATATTGGACGATTCTCGAACGGCTTAAGTCCAATTCCAATTATCCGCACATAATGGTTTTATAGATGAGTTTTGTGGACAGGTGAGCAGCGTGGAGGTCGCTGGGGTCGGCGCGGCCTCTGTGACCTCTGTGCAACAGGCCTAAGTAAATCCTACTCACAAATGGACAATTACTAATGCGTCCTTGTATTTGTTCGTCAAGGAGATACTCGGGCTGGATTATCGATCATGTTAGGTCTTATTCGTTATTTTCTTTTACTAGCTGTCTCTAGTTTTTACCTGCGGCTTCGCTCGCGTCACTATATCTTATTAATATTATAAATGCGAAAGTTTGTGTGTTTGTTTGTTTGTTACTCCTTCACGCACAAACTGCTGAACCGATGATCATGAAATTTAGCACACAAATAGAGGGTAACTTTGATTAACACAGGATAGTTTTTATCCCGAAAAAATGTTTCTATGGGATGCCATGTGATGATTTTCCACGATATCGAAATTTACGCGGGTGAAACCGCGGCGCGCAGCAAATTTTTTTTATATATGAAAATATCTGTTCTTGTCCTTTCTAATACATCTAAGAATATGTGTAGAAAGTTTCATGAGGATCGGTTGTTTGGTTTTTGCGTGAAAGCGTAATAATCAAACTTACTAGAGATTTTGTTGAAACAATTTCTATAATTTTCCCTGCTACAACTTGAATGGCTTTAAAGTATGAGGTGCCGTTATATATTTTTGAAAAACGGCAGTAAAAATAGAAGGAAGTTGCAGAGCAACTTACTAATATGTTAGTAGCTAAATGACTAAATAAAATCTATTAAACTAATTTTATTGTATCGAGTTGGTTGTAAAGGATAACTGGTAGGAAATTTTCAAAGGGCACTCTGGTGGCAGTATAGATTTTATTTTATTTAACATAATAACGCTGAATGGAAATAGAAAAGCAGATCCCAGTTCACCGTGAAAGCGCGTGGGTTTCCATTGATTACGACTGGTTGTACCTATTTTGTGAAGGTCACGTGAGTATCAGAGTTCACTTCAATATTGAAAAGTACTTTAGCATCCTCAGTAGACTTCATCGCTCCACTGACTAGTGGAGGTAGTATGTTGCTGCGTTACAGCCGCTGGGCCGCCACGACCGGGTTGGTAACTCTCGCACACAATGCCGCAAACACTATGCTGTCACGTTTCGTACCGTTTGACTTTCCGGGGATAATTTAATAATAAAGGTATAGAGGTAAACGTAATTTTTTATAGCTTAGGGAACAAACGAATGAACACTTCCACATACAATTTATACAGATGCGTTGCCCTCCTTCCTCCTCTCCTTTCCATGGGCCACCGGCTACTTACACACCGCACGATACGCGACAGCACAGCGTGTAAGCGAGAGGTTCCTCCCCGATCGTGCCGGCTCAATTCGGCTGCATGCATGTGTGGAAACTACATCTTACTAAAATTATTTACTAATTTAATAATGACTTATTCAGTCGAATATTATATTGAAACACAGTAAAAGCAAAGAAATTATTGAAATTTCATATCTTTCATGAAGTTTTTATATTTCGTAAGATAAGTTTGATTCGTTTGGACGAGCTCCAAAACCACTGTCAAATGAAGTGTCCAGGTTTTTTCATAAATCTCTTTCTTCATTTTGTTATTAAGTAATGTATTGTAAAGCGCTTTTAAAGAGACTAAAGATTGACATTCATTGAGAGGAGAGGTTAATAAATTTTGTTTTGATGGGTGAATGAGATTTTAGCTCAAAATAAAACTAAGCGGGTGGGTATTGAAAATATTAGAAGCTTTTTTTATAACATATAGAGTAGAGTAGAGAGTTTGTACAGGTGATTTGCCCGCCTTCCTCATCCCCCCCAATGGGCCATCGGCTGTTCTGTAAAAAGTCATATGTGTTATTGGAGCCGAATAGATTGAGCCGTATAACTACCGATACCATTTTCTTGCCATTTGCATTATGATGACATTGAAAGGAGAGCGACGGTGCGCCCGTCTACAAGTTCTATTATGTAGAAGTAGTGTTAATATATAGACAGCTTCCCATCATTTATACCTACATGTAAAGAGACAAAAATTGGGTCGACGCGATCCAATCCTTACTTCTATTATCACTTAAAACCTCCGGTACCGAACACGTGTTCACGGCCTTTTTTTGAAGCGTCTTAAGACGTCCGCGGTACCCGAAAACCGATACCGTGACTGTTGTACTATTGCGTGTAAGTAGCCAATACCCATGGACGAAGGTGGAGAAGGGAAGACAACAGAGATGTCTATGGGCCTCAGTAATTATAAAAATGGCTCCCACTGCTCGTTTGCACTATTATATTATGTGAAAAAATCAATATTTATTTTTGACGACCACCGTAGTAGGCACGGTGCGACTGATATTTCATAAAATATACCTATAGCCTACCTTACGCTATAGGTATATTTGGAACGTAGCAATTGTGCTGAATAGAGTTCACAACCACACATTTGTGTCCAAATTGAACCCCTCGCGGCGGGGGTAGCTCTTTCACAGTGTAGTGTCGGTTACGCCTCTCTTCATGCCTCTTATTTTATTACTATTAAAAGGCAACAGACATTGTGCCCACTACAATCCGTAGTACGTAGTTATTTATTTCCACAAGTGCTGAGTTATAACGATATTTTTATTGTTATAAGCATAGATTTAGAATTGTTCTCACTACGTGAGTTTGTGAGTCAAATTTATAATCTTTTTATAGATTTTTTTTTTCATGGTATAGGGGGCAAACGAGCAGTAGTAGCCATTTTCATGACTACCGACGCCCATAGACATCTGCATAGAGACTATACAGATGCGCTCCCCCCCTTCTCCTCCCACCTCCATGGGTCACCGGCTACTTACACACCGCACGAAACGCGACAGCACAGCTGTCACTTCACGCCGGTCTCGTGTAAGCGTTGGTCGTGCCGGGCCAATTCGGCTGCATGCAAGCATACAGCGTGGCACTACCTCTTACTAACCCTGCCTGTAGAGTTTGCCATCAGCAATAATGCCGGAACCTTTAACTACCAAGCCTTCCTTCGATTCAGCCACCGGGAACTCATAAACGTTACGAAACGTAACTTATTAGCTTACATGACAACACAATGTGAGAACATCCTGTTTTCATGTAAACGAATTATAAATGTTTAATTCTAAAATTTACGTTCATAAAAGTATAAAGTTAAATGCAAAAAGCAATACGACCAAGGAATTTAATATTAGTAATTCCACTCTAATAGTATTAGCTGAATAGTGGAATTCGTAGTACATAATAGTATCGAGTGGTTTTCATATTTATTACTTAGCAATCGGTAAAAATAACATTGATTCTAGAAATATACTCGAGAGAGTCTAGAGCACGGAGCAGTCGAGCCAAATACTTAAAAGGATTAAAATATAGCATTGTCCTATCTAATTTGTCTCTTGTTTACCCTGTTTTATAATTTTAGCTCTCATTACTGCCAGTGAAAATGATTTTATAAGTTTGTCATTGTATTATTTACGTACAGTCTAGGGTGAGACCGTGTATATATGCTAATGAGCATATTAGGTACTGATAGGTAATAGTAGTTTATGCAACTGTCATATAAAGAAGGGTATTAAAACACGAGTTTGACTTTTTGAAACGAGCGAACGCGAGTTTCAAAATAGTACCTAACGAGTGTTTTAATACCCGNTGGCCATAAAAGTAACTGTTAAAATGTTCTTTTTGCGTTGTATTTAAGATAAGAAGGTGTTTTGTGGCTAGTAGATATTTCGTGTAGAGAGAATTCTTGACCCTTAATTTAAGAATTACCCCTTACATCAAATAAATGACGCCTTAAAAAGGGGAAGCCGTTTTTGTTTGTTATTGGTCATTGATGATGGCAATAAAAAATAAAACGGGGGAAAACTTGGAATATAACAATAAAAAAACACGTGTAAACACAATTCGAGTGTAATTTACAAACTTGCGCCGCGATTTAAATGACTACTTGTTTCCAATGCAATATACCCTTAGAATTAAGGAGCCGAGAAAAACATTCAAAAACGTAACTCGGAAAACTTTTATGGCCGCAAAATGGACTAACAGTCTGGCAAAGTAATTTAACGAGTGTCGTAAAGCACTCTGGGCTGGCCTAAATTTTCCGAAACATCGGCCATTTCCCTTACATTTCTTTTGTTTCATTTTACCTTGGCGATATTTTTCACGCTGAGCATTTAGCTTTATTTACGTTAGTCGGTATGCTACGATATGGCGGGGACCTAACATGCACGTGTGTGAAATATTTGAATAAAACGAGCATTTAAAAAGTAACAAACAACATGTAAAGAAGAATGTCTTTATAATGTCGAATACTTTCGTCGCTGGCACGAAATGTAAATAAAAAAGAAACAACTCTATGGCTGGCTTCTAAGTTAACAAACTTTATTTCGTTTTACATATACAAATGTTAAATGGGATACATGCTGGGTGCTTTAACAACTTGTGATAATGTTTGGCTTATTGTACATACTACACTATACTATACTACTATTTACATATTAAAGGCACAAGTATGTGTGCATATACGAGTACACTCTCTATTCTGTTTTCCCTCCCCTATTTAGATGGAACGGTAGACCGGTGTGATCGGACAAAATTTAGGCGCAGGACCGACACATACGTGCTCTTCGAAGCACTAGTGTCTAACACCGCGACTTCGGATTGTTATTAGAAAATACAGAAATTACTTTTACACTGATTGCTTCAATTCGCGACCTCACGATCTATTATTATTATTGAACACTAGCTTACGCCCGCGGCTTCGCCCGCGTGGATTTCGGACTTCAAAAATGATTCAAAATTTTAAATTGTTATGTTATTCTGATATGAAAGCTATATTACTGTAAAGTTTCATGGAAATCCGTTCAGTAGTTTTTGTGTGAAAGAGTAACAAACGTTCCTACAAACTTTTACCTTTATAATATTAGTAGGATACGGCTGGACCACGAGGCCATAGGCACATTTGTATAATTTACTAAATACTCGTTTGTTTGATACGTATTCGGTCTCTAAGAATCAGTTTACAGTACACATAAAAGATTTATACATTTTTATAACAATACAAGTGTAATATTAAATAAAAACAAATGACCGTAATAATAACATAATTGGTGGACGAGGGAGCACACTGGGTGGTCGTTTTACGTAAATTTTATCAATTGCCTGTACCACAATCTATCGCGTATAGACGTACCGGCTAATTGCCATAATATGATAATGAAGGTGTTAGAAGGCTAATTATGTGTTGTTTTGATTATAATTACATCGCTTAAATACTTGTATTGTTTTATACAGTGAATTAATAAAGTTACATGTATGTTTTTTAATAATAGTGGAGCTTCATCGTGCCAATCAGGTGCCAAGCTTAGGACAAAGAAAAGTGAGAAAATGGGGCGGCATTTGCCCAACAATGGGACACATAATATAACACATATTGATATAATTAGTAATATAAGGGATATACTTGTAAATAACATATGTTTTTTTATACTACTTCCTCTTTTTAGTAATTTAAATCACATCAATTACGACTGGTTTCGATAACTCATCATCAGATAGGTATTAGGTAGTATAAGGAGTATAAGAGCGCGGAGCTAACACCCTCACACCCCTACTATGTTATGATACAGATGTGTCGTTTCTCTTTCCTGTTCCCTCCCAATGGGCCTTGGAAACTAACAAACCTCACTAATCGCGACAGTATGACTCCTGTCACTTTGGAGCACTATGTAAGTACCTTCATGTAAGCGAAACATACCTCTAGGGTCCTGGCGGCCCATTTCTACTTCAATGCAGCATGGCACTACCACTTACTAAGTTAGGAAACCTCTTGTCTCCAACTATTTTGGCCCTTCTCAACTTCAATGAAAACCGGTTGACTGATTTTCCACCATATTAGTTGTTCCTCTTTCCTTCTGTTCATGTGTTACATAATGAAAAATGATTACTAAAAATAAAAATTACAAAGAACTTGTAATAGCAATCGTAATTTGATGACTGCTCTCCTGAAATAATGATTCGACATCAGCAATTCGCCAGTCCATTTTACGCGATGGGAAGGTGCGATAGAGAACCCACTCAAAACCCACACGTCTTAGCGTGTATAATTCACCAACGTGTCATACCTCGGCAGTACAAGTCAGGTAGAGGAGGTATTGACATCTGCACAAAGTCGAAATGGTTGTTCACAACAAAATAATCAAAATAGACTGAATACAATGTCAGTTTCCTAATTTACCCTCTTTTTTTTTTGCTCCTGCTCGATCGTCCCTTGATCTAAAGGAGATGGAGACAAAAAGAGGTATTGAGGAGGCCTCAATAGCCTGTGCCCACGGGTGATATTCCAATCTACAGATTTCGCCACCATGACAGAGGTTGTACTGATGACGATCATGAATATCTGGGATGATGTTACATAAAACCGCTCACCTCTTCACCCTTGAAACAACCCTAGTGCCTAATGGAGCATTTTAACAGCCTTTTCATTGGAG
This sequence comes from Calycopis cecrops, assembly GCA_001625245.1. NCBI lineage: Eukaryota > Metazoa > Arthropoda > Insecta > Lepidoptera > Lycaenidae > Calycopis > Calycopis cecrops. The sequence continues at coordinate 36,302 of LUGF01043194.1, forward strand.
CACATAAAGTCCTCTATATTTGCACTAATAAAACATTTTACTGCTAGAGTATATAATCTAATATTTGTTTTAATTTAATTTGAAAACCGACCCGCTGTTGCAAAGGGCGTTCAACTACTTTTTATTCGCTTCGCCCGACGTAAGCTTAGCGTTAAATTAGAATGTTCGGTTACAATTTTTAACACGATAAAGTTTTTCTTTATTTGTTTTTCACAATTTGCCCTTGGGAAAGACTTAAGTCCAAGGGCAGATTCTTAACGAATGTCAAAATAATAGCTTGGCTCTCGCTAATAGATCATTAAGTTTGTTAATAATTTTGTTCACCATTCCGCTACTCTTACTTTCTTTCGAGAGTTGGGCGAAGCTTTAAGAGGCTTTTTAGAGACGGTGTGACTATAGAACCCCCATGGTCATCAACACCAACATCAACAGCCACAAGACGCCCACCGCTGGCGAGGCAGCCCCAAATGTAATATGTTAGGTACTTGAATATGTTCTATCGAACAATGGAACACGAGTGGGTGAGCTCCCAGCCTAGACTAGCTTAGCTCTCTTATTAAATTTTGTGATCTTCATTTAAACGTACTGAATTTGGTGATGACGACCTAATTTATAGGCTTACATTTGTTATGCAGCAATATTTTACGGCATTGATGTTCATTTGTAATGAATCTTCACATCAGAATAACATTTTGATAGGTGCAATAAAGACAAAAAAACGTAATATATATCTACCAATTACACAATATAATACCAAACCCGATATAGATAACTCCAACTAATCCTTATAACTTGTTATTGCACAAAAAACTGCTTACCGTATTATGTTGTGATTTGGTACTGACGTAGATTATTACACTTTGGACTTATATTGATTAGGTACTTATCCCGATAATAGTTCCCTCGTGATATATTTAGGGAGATATTGTGCCACGCAGAATGCATGCATGTAGCCGAATTGGGCGGGTACGACCGGGGAAGTACACTTGCTTACACACTCGCTTACACAAATTCGGCGTAAAGTGAGTGAGTTAGCCGGTGGCCCTTGGAGGTGGGAGGGGGAAGGAGGGCAACGCATCTGTATAACTTCTATCCGAATGTCTATAGGCGTCGGTATTCATGAATATGGTAAACTGCTCGTTTGCCCCCTTAGAAGTACTAAAAAAATAGCTACCTCGTGAAAGATTTTACGTGTGTGAAACCACAAGTCACTACTAGCATTTAATAGGTTACTTCGTAATCAATTATGCAACGTGTGTCTACTTCTACGGCGACCAGCCATCAATTGTTTAAATTGGCTCCGTGTTGCGGGGGACGAGTGGTTCATCTATTGTGATAAAAGTACGGACGAGCGGGGGCGGACTACGTGACTTAAATGTCTATATTTAACGTAGGCCGTGTTATAAATAGATACGTATCGAAAAACGCTTGTTTATTGTATTATTACACCGGCCCGCCTTCATTCGTTCCTTTCATAACATTTTTGCGCGCTTGTCGATTTATTATCTTCTTTTCTTGTGTAATAATGTTGCGTTAGCATAAGAATATTATCAGATTATCAGATTTCCTTAGTTATTTAAAAGGAAAAAAAAACTGGTTGGTTACCTACTCAATTGAAAGTCAGAAATCCTATGGTTAGAAATCAACATAAGTAGTGAAAGCTTTCCGGTAGGAACCACACAAACCATAGCATAGCCACTGCTTCACGCCATTTTATATGTATACATATAACACCAGTGTGAAATGATGACTAGGTCCGAAAAAGTAGGCAAGAGAGAGATTCCCCAGTCGTGCTGACCGGACGAAATATAGCTCTAGGTTATACAGAAATTACATTACCTGCTAAAACTTTCTGAAATTAGTATAGTAATAAGGGGCCCACAGGGGCCCCGCAGTCTATTCAAGTATTGGGTGTTTTAAATTCGCTAAGCGCAGCCAACTTCTACGCTTTGTAAAGTACATTAATTTATTATTAAACCTAAGGCTAACTAATATAACACGTAAAAGTTGTTAAGATATTAATGTCACGGCAAAAACTTTTAAACTTTATAAAGCTTCATAATACATAACAGTTAAGTGGATTATTTTAATAGGATTTTTTTGCTAGAAGCTTGACTTTTTTTTATGGTATAGGGGGGGCAAACGAGCAGTTGGAGACATTTTCATGACTACCGACGCCCATAGACATCCGCATAGAGACTATACAGATGCGCTGCCCTCCTTTCTCCTCCCACCTCCATGGGCCAC
>LUGF01043194.1:39827-53889 GCA_001625245.1 Calycopis cecrops
ATGCGGCGGGTCAACGCTTAGCCGGATCGAATACGGCTAGGTCAAACTCCGCCAGAAAGTGTTCGCCGTATTTTTTTCACAAATGGCCTGAAATCGAGTATTCGTGAGTATTCGTGAGTGTGGGAGGCTTAAGGGTGTTAATAGCCAAAGTTTGATTTTTAGAATCATACTTGGATGGGTTAGGTTATGCTAGACTATGTTTGTACACAACGAGCGAGCGTAGCGAGCGAGTCCGGTGTATTGGCACAATAAGGCTAAACGTGAGCCGCCATATTGTAGAACGTTTCTCAACGACAATCCGGCTAATCGTTGACCCGCCGCATTACAAAACGGCCCTGTTTTTCTAAATGACTAGCCGTAATGTAATACGGCGGTTTATACTATCCGACTGCGACATATACATATAACACCAACGTGAAATGATGATTAGGTCTGAAAAAGTAGGCAAGAGAGATTCTCCAGTCGTGCTGACCGGACGAATATAGCTCTAGGTTATACAGAAATGACATTACCTGCTAAAACTTTCTGAAATAAGTACCTGTGGACCCCGCAGACTATTCAAGTATTGGGTGTTTTAAATTCGCTAAGCGCAACCAACTTCTACGCTTTGTAAAGTACATTAATTTATTATTAAACCTAAGGCTAACTAAAATACCACGTAAAAGTTGTTAAGATATTAATGTCACGGCAAAAACTTTTAAACTTTATAAAGCTTCATAATACATAACAGTTAAGTGGATTATTTTAATAGGATTTTTTTCCTAGAAGCTTAACTTTTTTTTTTTTATGGTATAGGGGGCAAACGAGCAGTCGGAGACATCTTCATGACTACCGACGCCCATAGACATCCGCATAGAGACTATACAGATGCGCTGCCCTCCTTTCTCCTCCCACCTCCATGGGCCACCGGCTACTTACACACCGCACGAAACGCGACAGCACAGCTGTCACTTTACGCCGGTCTCGTGTAAGCGAGAGGTACCTCCCCGGTCGTGCCGGCCCAATTCGGCTGCATGCAAGCTTGCAGTGTGGCACTACCTCTTACTTTAATGTTTTTTGGATGTACCAGGTCCTATACATTTTTTATAATATCAGGGGCACACGAACAGTCGGCGTCTGATTACTACTTAAACCACTCATACATATTTGCATAATTGTTTTATTTTTTTTATTTTTTATTTATTTATTCTTTATGTACATGAAATTTATTACAAGAGTTACTTAAAACTAATATAAGAGAAGTACACTGGTGGTGGTGGTGGTTACACATGTGTTGCCCACCCTTCAGTGAACCATCTGAACCTGTAAGTTTCGGACGGTCTGCATGAACGCATGAAAAGTAACATAATAACAGTCAGTTTGCGGCAGTGTTGTGCGAGCGAGAGGCACCTCCCCTGTCGTGCCGGCCCAATACCCATTACTAAACATATATAAAACTACATCTTGTAAGGGGGAAAGTTAATAGGTTTTATGCTTGTTCATATCTTTGTTTGGCATTTTACAAATTGGCTTTTACATTCTTCGAGAGCTCACACGCGAGACGAGTGATTTAAGATCAAAGGTTTCAGAAAATGTTTTTTTATTTTTTAACAATTCGTTTCTTCTTTGACTAAGTTGCACATCATGCAAATATTGTGGCTGACACACGTCATCTATACCTACTGATATTATAAAGAGGAAAGATTTTTTGTTATTTTATATCGAATAAGCTCCAAAAGTACTGTGTCGATTTTAACTATTCTTTCACTAATAGATAATGTAGCTTACATTATAATTGGAAGTAACATAGGCTACATTTTATTATGAAAGTAAGATAGAATAAGTTTTTGTTTTTGCCAAAGAAGTGGACACGGGTTGGCCAGTGTAAGATAAAAGATATCTCGTCTGGCAATTGTTCTTTTTTATGATATAGGGGGCAAACGAGCAGGTGTTTAGTGACTACCGCCGCCCATAGACATCCGCAAAACTGGATGTCTTGCAGACGCGGTGTCGGCCTTTACGAAAGAGGAATGCTCTTTTCTTGAAGATGTTTTACCGTGATAGGTATTATATTTGGATTATAATGGCTAGTATTTTCCCGTTTTTGATACAGATATGTACAGATATAGTTCCTGACCTTGATATATTACATAGCTGTTACTCATAATTATAATCGACATTATGTAATTTATGTAATAAAGAACTATATAATTCTTAAACATAAATCAGGCTTTTACTTAATTCTGATATCTGAAACTGATTGGTGTATCACAGAGATAGAATTCAATCTGGGATAACACTAAAATTTCTTTCTGTCCCAAACGTGAATGGAAGATAAGAAATAACTTCTTTACACGTATGAAACCGCGTGGCACAGCTAGTCCGATATATTCTCAACTAAATATATGTTGAACAATAAAAGCTGTTTTAACGGAATGAAATTGTTGTTTATTTACAATCCCGACTACGCAGCACTTTAGTAGCCGGGGCTCAAACCGACACGTCACACGCCCTGACGTCACTAACTTTTATACGGTACTTTATAGTTTATTGTTATCATCTAGTATCATTAATGTAGAATATTCTCGCAGTATCTTTTGGCTGCTATAGTATAACAATAATGGCTAATTTATTTTAATTTTCTTATTAACTTTATTATATTTATATATGTTGTATTCAGTACAAAGTGTTATTTATGTATCACCTATCTTTACATCTTAGCAGGACGTCTGTTCTACCTAAAACAGTAAGTCTCCTCGAGAGGCGTGTAGAGACTAGGGCGTCCTAGCCCCCTGCAAGCTATCAAATATATATCGTAAATTCTCTCGGTTTTATTTTCGTTGCAGTCGTAAGTAGCTTATAATTTTATTAATAAATTAAATCTGATAAATAAATAAATAAGTCTTTATTTCTTTACTAAAATCTGATTACTGATCTTTGGTTAGAATTTAGCTGTACACGTACACATAGCAGTATTTTTATTTTATTTTATTCAATTCAATTAACGGGAATACTCCCTTTTTACAATATTATTGTATATAACTTTTTATAAATATGTGCTTTATATATAAGTTATTTATTGTCATTCCTCCACGACATACTCCCACAATGCATTGTAATTTGTAACAAATGGTGCTTGCTTCTTTAATAATTTGTTTAAACATTTCAATAATCTGCCTAGAGAGCCTACAAGACATAGAATTTATATACCTATACAAAATATACAGCACAGAGCTATAATATACTAAGGTTTAAAAAGAAACACAGCGTTCCCCAGAGCTTTGCGCACAAAATGACCCAAATACAATGTGGAAGACAATTTGTCACAACGACCGAAAAAATATAGTTTTATTTTGATGTTAATAAATAATAATAGACCATAGTCACGAGCTTGCATCTAGCTACTCTCCGCCATCTTAACCAGGTAGTCAGTCCATCGGATGATAATCCAACTCTCCACCTTCCATTGATGCGGGGCCGGCACTCGAGAATGAGAATCTTTCTTTCCCAGCAGGTATGGATTCTGAGAGCAATGTGACCGCATCCATAGCGCCCTATGGCTGAATACCAGCTGTGAACGTCCTCAGGCTCATGATGATGAAATAATAATTATTATTTAAAATACCTTGCTGTAGGTTGCGGCTTAATATTCAAACATTCTAGTCGGTTCGACGAGGAAAACCGTACCTAATAGCTTTCGTATGATTCACTTATTGCATTTGAATGGTGAATGATATTGTTTCCTGTGATCTACTTTATGCATTTATACTGGAATCATATCAAATTATATTTTTCATTCATTCACAATTTAAGCTTGCAAGTAGAACAGGTAAAGATCTACATTGATTTATATATTTTGTAAAAGGTAATGCCAAGCTACATCCATTAATGTTAAAGATTTTGTAATCCACACTGCATGCATGCAGGCGAATTTTTACACGACACCGGCGTGAAGTGACAGCTGTGCTGTCGCGTTTCGTGTGATGTATAAGTAGCCGGTGGCTCATGTAGGGAGAGGAGGATGGAGGGCAACGCATCTTTACAGCGGTGTCGGTGAAAGTGGCTGCAATAGCTCGTTTGCCCCCTTCAACAATAAAAAAAATGTATGTTCCCACAGTTTTGAGTCTACCGTTGACAACAGCCATCTCCATGTTATGTTCCGTGATGTATACATTTAAAAGATATTGGTCATTGATAACTTTAGATTAACTATTATTTTAATAAAGTCCTATTATACCAATATACATATAATGAAGAAGAAAGCGAACGATGATTACGAACGTTCGCCAAAAGAGAAACGATCAATATCTTGAGCTATTTGTAAATAGATCTTAACGAGATTCTCGAGCCCTTTGTTTTGTTCTTTATGACCGCCCTAATTTTATGTGCGGAGCCCTTACACCCGCTGTATATATTTTTTGAACAGCCTCAGGTAATATTGTGCCACTTCTTTGTTGTTTATTTGGGCAAATTAGATGTAAAACATAATTACTTCTTGCTGAGCCTTTTTAAGCTTTTTATCCACTTTTACATCGTGTTTTTAAAATCTTTGTATGAAAATTTTGAAAAATTACTTAATTCGCTACTTATGTTTATAGATGTAATCAACAACGGTTTTTATAGTAATGTAAAATTCGCATATAACAATTACTAGAAAGAATAATAATAATTAATGTATGTATCTACCGCCTATTAAATAAAGTTTATAGGTGATCAGTGGAGACATTATTCACTCTATCTCTGTCTCTCTCTTTAAAATAAAACTTCATTTGCAATCCAAAGGTATCAACTTAAAGCAACTCGAACTGCGTACTCTACCCAGAACCCCGGGTGGCTCAACCGGGCACAGATTCGGGCTCCACTATTGTCCCTACCGACTGACCGACCAAACCACTGCGGGTGCCTTCAGCCTCTATAATTGGAAGGCCGCAGATCTACAAGCAACAGGATCCCTCCAGCGACAGGTTGGCCTCAGCAAAAGAGGCCCGACTTCTCCTCCTTGGTGACTGTCCTGCTGCCTCAGCCCAGTCCCTACTACAACTTCGGCACCGTGCAATGGGGTCAGGTTCCCATCCTAACCTCTGGTCCCAATACCTATTCAAAAGGAGCGCCACGCCGGTCATCCTAATACATTTGCTGCGGTGCTGCTACTTTGGAGGATCTCCCAGCTGAGCTGGTCTTAGTCTGGCCTCTCCCCCGAAGCCTGTCCGGTAAGGGTAGCCCTTTCCGGCATAGCCTTGGGAATCACGCAATCCCTTCCGGGGGGATTACGATGAACTTAAAACTACTGTTTAATTTAAATGAACTCTACTCTTTGTGCCCCTCTTATAAGAAAAGGGGAAAACGTGCAGGAGGTCCCTTTAGGACACGCACGGGACAAGGTGGCGAGGGGTCTTTTACCTTATTGCCCTGTGAGGAAGTTACCAGGGTTAGCTTAGTGTCGGACAACTCTTGTTGAGATGGCGTCACAGATAAAAGGTTGTCTGTGGTCTTATAGGACGAACTAGCCGTCGAAGTGCCTTAATAAGCCGCCCACTAGCAATGGTTTTAGTGGGTTGATACCCAGGAGACTCGTGCCACAACGAGCCTGACACACCACTGGAACTGTAGTAAATGCTATTTTGCATCCCAAAAAAAACCATTCATATATGATAACAAATGAGATACGTTAACAATTTTATCGCTATCTCCGCTGACAATGAATTAGTTATTGCTCACAACTCACAAGCCGTACTCTTCTCGCACAAGCTCACATTACACTCGTAAAAAACACAGATAAATCTTTCAACTAAATTTAAGCTAAGCTCTTATTAATTGTCTTAACAAAATTAAACTGTATATCAAATTAGATGACAATATGTTCTATTACATACTATTACGTATTTTATTTCATTATACCATAATAAACCGATATTTACCTAATATATGTAGAGGTTGGTGTAACACTTCAGTAGTTTTCGTATATCTCCACATAATTATATTTTTATCATATTGAACCAGGTAGAGATATATGCATATTTAAAAACTGTACATTATTAAAAAATAAACATCGTACCATATATCGTTACAACAATTTCATATAATGATGAATTTTATTTGTTTTGAATAGACGCGGCGATCCGACAATCATGTCTTCTGAATTCTTATTCATTTACATATGAAACAGAACTGTGCTAATTGGTTTGTTAAATGTTAAACGTCCTATTTTATCAGGTAACATTGATTGATTAACAGAACAAGCTATTCGTAAACATTTGCAAAAGGACTGAATACGTCTGTTGCGAACATTTCAAAAGAAAGTCATCTATGATTACACTCAAGTAGGCATGGTCTTTGTACTGCGAGCTACGCAAATGGGTTCATGAATATCTGGAGCGGAGACGAACAGTGAAATATTTTCAGCGGCTGTATGATATTTAAAGTAGAGGTCACTCGGTCCGAGTGTGCTGTAGGGTTGCCAGTGTTCTGTTTCCCTCATTTTTTTTATACTCATGAAAATTTCCCAAACTGCTCGTTTGTATCCTTATACTTTAAAAAAAACGAGAGACGTGTGCCGGCACAATTTGTCTGCATGCATGCATGTAGCGTAACTAAGAAATGTATTATTAGATTGCTATTACTACTATTGAAATTAACTCCTTAAGAAACTTACGTCTTAGGGTCAATTCACACCAAAAGCACGGCGAAGCGCAGCGAAACGGAGCGCAGTTTATGTGTCATATGAATTTCAACTTTATAATAATTACTATAATACTTATTGTCGCATGAGAAACTCGAACGAGACGCGCGGATTCCCGCGAAGTTGCTGGAATGCGCGATAATTCGCTGGAATGCTCCAGAAGTCGTGATAATTCGATAATAAGTACTATAATAATGAAAATAAAGTTGAAATTCATATGACACATAAACTGCGCTCCGTTTCGCTGCGCTTCGCCGCGCTTTTGGTGTGAATTGACCCTTACGTCCCTGGCACACCTTTCACTTAAAAATCAAGTTCATTTTTAAGGAGTAAACTCTCTCGCGACGGAGTAGAGACAGTTTTATATTGTTCTGCTACGGCCTGAATAGTTTATCAACAGAGTTCTGGTTTATTTAAGCGCCACGATAAAGTTATATAAAGTTCTGACACAACTTTTGTTTAAATGTTTACTAATGGGTTGTAATAACTTCTATAATTTTCTAAATAATTTTTTTGTTTATTTTCCCTACTATATATGTACTTATACATACTATTGTATGATAAGGCGTTCTGTTTTAACGTAATCGTAGAGCGTACGTGATAACGTCTTATAGATACATCGATGTACGCTGGGTGTATTCACGAAAAGTGTACTGGTCAAGCGATAGAAAAGCACTAACATCTAAGCTATGCTTTTTGGCATATAAGATGACGCATCACTCTTTCTAACCTATGATTTTTAAACTATAAATTGACATATTAAGACTGTGACCCTAATTATATTACGATATTACGAAGTGCTTGGCCCATAGACAGTGAAAATTAGTATTCTCTGTCTGGCTTGGCTTAAGCTGTAACGCATCTCTGTCTCTATTTTTTTTAAACTCCAACGAACATATTAAGGTGGTAGCCCTGGTATATTACGATACAAACGCTAGTTACGTAAGTGATACGAGCACGGTAATGATATTACCAGACATGGCTGACCGACCGAACGTATCCTTGCATTATTCATACGATTTATTCGCTTACTAAACCCCGAGTTACGGGCTAACAGACAGATTTATACACTTTTATGAGAGATAATAACGTTCGTATGTACCTTTCATCCAGCTTCGTTTGTGTTATGCAATCCTTTACTGACTACTTGAAAACTTTAAAATTTTTACCTGTTTCCAAGGAATCTTTAGGTATTACCTACTTTTCATGACCTCATCATCCGTCCACTCTTCATCCCATTTGGATGACGATCGTCTAATGTTTTGTCTTCCCAAACCCATTTGCGTACAAACTCCCATCCCGTCATCCGTTGAAAACACTCTTTAGAGCTGAGGACCTTTGTTAGCGTCCTTTCGATAAAGGCCGGCTGCATACCCAAAAGGTAACGTTCCGCAAGCGGGACAAGCGATGGAAAGCACGATCACACGTGCTTGGCTTGTAACTTGTGACGGATCTCTCTCTTTTCTCCAAAACGTTCGTGTTATGCAATCCTTTACCTCCTTACAGTTTCATCATCATCATCATCGGAGGACGTCCACTGCTGGACACAGGCCTCTCCCTTAAATGGCCATAGGTCGCGGTCACGAGCCACTCCCATCCACTTACCCTGTCCTAAATTAATCATAGAGATGACTTATCCTGACCATTTTGGAAAAATAGCTAGATAATTCTAAGAAACACGATGCTTGCGTGAAGTATAACCTCATCATCCGTCCACATATCATCCCTAGATGGTCGAACAATAATTTGCCTTCCCAAACTCATTTCCGTTCCAAACGGTCATCCGTTTAAAACACTCTTTTCGAGTGGAAGGACCGTTGCATATTCATGTTTATCTAATAAAAAACATGTTATGTTGTTTGTACACGGTAAACTTCTAAACCAACATATGTATAAACAATTTATTTATTTTAGTTCAATTACATAGGTACATGTTAGCCAATTTATTTATCACACTATAAAAACGCGCGGACACAATTTACAAACCCAATTTCTCACATACAGCACGGCCGTAAAAGTCATTCCTTTGACATTTTATCCCACATAAATATTACAAAGAAATAAAAAAATCAAAGAGATATAAAAATTAAGTACCTACAGATATTACGAGTGCCAAGCTGACCCCTATAGATGCGAACCATAAAATACTTATGAGCTGGAACATTTATTATGCGACGTGAAAACCTGTGGCTAATTTTACTGGGTATTTAAGGTATGTTTAAAAATCTCTTATCTTATCTATACTAATATTATAAAGAGGAAACCTTTGTATTTTTGTATGTTTGTATTGAATAGACTCAAAAACTACTGGACCGATTTCAAAATTTCTTTTACCATTACTTAGAGGGATTCTTCCGAATCCGTATAGGCTATATTTTATCGCGAAAAAATGTTCCTATGGGATGCTATGGGATGTTTTTCACGGGATCGAAGCTAGTGTATAATAATGTTATTGAAACGACCGACGGCTCTATTGTCATGGAATATTCTGTAGTCTGTAGGCAAGGTCGTAGAATACATTTCAACTTTTTATTCCGATAGTTTTAAACATATTCCAGTGAAACCACGGTCCAAAATTTTATATTAAACATATATTATAATGTACTAGAAATTTTAATACTATGATTAATGTTCTGATATCTTTATGATTTGTTATAAATGAATTAACAAACAATTTCAGTGAAGTGAGAGAACTCAGTGCAACATATCACGATTTCAACACCGTTATCATAAATAAAGCTAATAATAATATAGCTATTTTTTGCTATAAATACATAATAGTATGCCTAGAATTTGGGCTACAGCGGCATAAAAAATGATGACGATGATGATGATTTCGTCCTGGCTGTATCCGACAACAGCGACCCCTACTTTCAATTGAAAGTAGGAGTCGCTGTTGTCGGCCTTTCGTTGCCTGGAAAGCATATAAGGAATGGCCCACTACATCCTACTACTACACACCCTCACGCCAGAGCACTAACGGGGTAGGTAGAAAATACAAGGGCCACATATCAGGATCCTTACACACTTGCCTTGTTTTAGGTACATTCAGAAGTCTATTCATACATACACGCCGGTTACGAAGACAAAATGTATTAAAATATTTTTTATATAGGGAGGCAAAGGAGCAGTCGGAGCCATTTTCATTACCACCAACGCCCATAGACATCCGCATAGAGGCTATACAGATGCGCTCCCCACCTTTCTCCTCCAGCATACAGTGCGGCACTACCTCTTCCTAAAACTAAAATGATAAATGTTATGAACATTAGTAAAAGTACGTTTAATGTGACGCTAAACATTGTACGTCTAGATAATGTCGAGGATGAAGTTATAAACTGGCGGGCGGCCAAACAGAACCTTATACTTGCTGCGAGTGAAACTTTCATTAAATATATTAATTAAACATTTACCAACTCCAACCTTAACTCCGATTCCCCACTTTATGTTGGATTGTTACTTTTTAATGAATATTGGGGGACTAAGTTGGACTAATTGCATAAACGGGACATATTGAATTACTTGGTGACTACCGAGTCTAATAAATATCCGCAAAATTATAATTTTAAAAAAATCTTTCCACGCCGATTTCGGCGATGGCGACCGTTTTTTTTACCGTAGGATTCCTAGTTTAAAGGTGGCTCAATTTTTTTTTATTCGGGCTTGGGCCCACCACTCGTTCTCACCGCTGCTACTCCTGTGTCGCCAGGATCGACAGCGGCAACCACACTTGACCCTTTGATATGATCGCAGGGAGCTCAAGGGAAAAGCTAATTCTGTCTTGGTACCCGCAACGAATTTAATCAGAAGAAAGTAGGAGAAGCAGGTAGTAATTCCAATTTCCCTAATAAAAGCGGGAGACAGTACAAGATTGCAATGACTTAAAAACTATATAAGGTGGCTCACATGGCTAATGCAGCCAATTGATAGTGAAAGCCGCAAAACTATATTTGCTCTACGACTCTTAAAGACCGCGCAAAACGTGACGACATAACGTACACTACGCAACATTGTGTGAACAACATACCTAAATATAACAGCCAGATCGAGCGAACTCGATTAAGCTGCAGTGCAGCAATGATATTGCATAAGTTATGCTATGGTGATGAGAATATTATCATCACGTTGTCTTCGCCACAACTTACCGGCAAATAAAATAAACTAGCATGAACAAACATAACACCCAACTTTTAAATCGCTAATCAAAGTATTATTCAAAATAGCCACAGCCTATCGCGTTATCAATACGAATTTAGTAGCAGGAAACATACATCAACCTACATAGTTATGTAGATTGCTTTTGATCATATTTTGTAGTTACAAAAATGATCCAAAAAAAAATTACTTCCCTGGATAAAAACGCAATAGACTATTGTGACGTATTTCATTCTCGTATATATTTTGTTAAATACGCATATATAACAAGATATCGAAGCAATTAATTACATACATAGTGTATTTTGTGTTCAATTTTACTCTTCAAATATTGCTTATACGAAGTAGCAATAACGCTGCTCGGGCGGTAGTGAAAAATGTCGGCTATATATAAACGTGTTACAACTTCATTGTGTAATATCCAAGCTTCGGATATACTCCATCCTTATTCAATATCGACTCTTTGTCGATTTTAAACACGTTTTAAAACGATATATTAATAATTTACTTACTTATTGATATTAAGATAAAGTAGTTTAATAAAAGTTATAAATGGGAAAACGTCTTAACTAAACTGAAAGTCCTGGAAGTACAGCGTACTTACTGCACTTTCAGGAATTAGACGAATCAGAAGAGCTCAAAATTGAATAGGTTTCCTGGTAAGGTATTTCACGTTACATCGTGTTACTTCGAACTTAGTATTAGCTATACCTAGACCTACTCAGCGTCATATTATTGCTTTCTCACCTAAGTACGAGTTCTGAAAATATCCAAGTTTTGCGATAATACGAAAACTAGAATAACGAAATTATATTAGATGAGCTGTTAGCCGCGACTACGTTCGCGTGGTTTTTCGCGATGAAAAGGAGCCGATGGCACTGCTCATACCTTCGACTCTCTCCATACTAAATATCAACATCAATCCGTTGGTTCGATTTGATGTGAAATAAGGACAAACAAACACACTTTCGCATTTATACGGTACAACTTAATAAAGGAGCGCTAAAATGTCGCCACAGTGATTTGTTACCTCTACATCAAAGCTAAATCAATCATGTTCAGGCATTCGTAACGTGACATATACACCAATCTGTTTTGTTTCTTTGCTATAATTAACTCACCGTTACAATCTATTAACCTGTCCCAAGCACGAGGCATCGGGTAATAAACGTAGCACAATTGATCTCATCTGTTGAGTTCTCGGCTGGGTTTCGACGACAGGCAACAACTCAATATAGGAAATGGAAGTTGCTTCTCTCTCTCATTATTTGGATACTGAATATTAAAATAAATCTTATCTGTGTTAGAATGTCAACTGTTTGCACGACATAATAATATTGTTCTCTATTTATCTCTATATTTACGTTTGGCCAACTTGTAATAAATTTAATAACAATCACAAAAATAAATTAATTGGCACTACCGCTATACTTTTTTACATTAAAATTTCTCATGCTCATTCCCCCTTATTAATAAACATAGAATAACTCTATCCACGGAATAACCTAGTAATAAACTTACATCTGTCAAATTCCATAATAAAAAACACATAAAAAGTATGGAATTAGACAGATGTCAGTTTATTACTAGGTTATTACTTGAATAAAGTTATTCTATGTTTATTAATAAGGGGGTTAAGGTTTTATATACACTTACTTTTTTTAAGATTGGATACAAAACTGTTCATCTTTGTTTAAACTTTTCTATATTTTCAAAAATCTTTGTGCGTTGTTTCCTATTGTAGATTTGATATCTTTAAAATGGCATTGCTGTTGATTTTTCTATAAAATATATTAATTTGATGCCTTTGTTTATCGTCATTTTATTTTTGGTATTAATCTAAACTAGTATCATAGAGAATAATATATGTCCAAGTAGATATTGCCGTATTATTTTCTAGAAATGTTTTCGTATCACTAGCAAAAAAATACACCATGCTATGATTAAACATCGTCTGCTTGTCTGTACAGTGGTCCAGACTAGAACTAGGTATAGCTAATACCTAGTTCGAAGTAACACGATGTAGGTAACGTGAAATACCTTACCAGGAAACCTATTCAATTTTGAGCTCTACTGATTCGTCTAATTCCTGAAAGTGCAGTTTTCTTCCAGATAACGCAACTTGACAAAACTTTACTAGTCTATCTACTACTTATTTATTCCACATATGACTAGCCCATGACCATGCGCAAATAATAATGTCCCACGCGATTGAGGTGACGTCTTTGTGATTGCAATATTAAGGGCCGATTTTTCAATCCTCAGATAAAAGATAACCCTAGGAATAAACTATCTCCGTTTCATTTTTTATTTCGTGTTTAAGTGAGATGAGTATAATTTATTCCTAGGGTTAATTTTTATTTGACGATTGAACAACCGGCCCTAATTCAAATAAAAAAATATATCTAAGCAATGAAAACGAAACATAATTTTCGGATTAGGAAATATGAGAGTTTAAAGAGAAAATCTCCAGAGGGTCGGGCGTTATTGAATCATCCCATTTGACCCCGAGTAAGCAACACGGAGAATTTTAATCACTAAATCAATTTGGGATTAATTCTTTGTTAAATACTCCTTGCTCCGCAATACTTTTTACCTTTTCCCGTATTACTCTTTTGTTACTTTAATTACAAAATGTGCTTTGAGTAACTTTGCTCTATCTTATTTTAGTGAATGGTAAGATGATATTATGTTGTTTCATTATCATCGACTTGATTCTGTGTTTTGTATCTACTAGATGTAGGTACATAGGCTCAGCTTGACTTGTCATTAAAATCAAATATTATACAGTCCCACTTGTAGAAGGTGATCATTATATAATTATACAAATAATCTATACATATAATAAAACAGTAAAATTTTAGTGTCTGTACATTGAATATATTTAGGAAAAACTAATTGGGGGCGATTTTAAAATAGTAACAGAGCACTTTTCTATGATTTTTAATTTTTTTGTTTGTCTGTTTGTCCGTTTGTTCGGGCTAATCTCCGAAACTACTGGACGGCTTTTCATGAAACTTTACATTAATATAGCTTTCATATCAGAATAACATAATAAGTTAAAATTTTTAATAATTTTTGAATTTTTGAAGTCCGAAATCCAAGCGGGCGAAGACGCGGGCGAAAGCTAGTAAGAAATGTATGCTTTATAGGAACAACAGATTTACTATTACTTTGTTATACATAAGGGGACGTCCATAGACATCCGCATAATCTTTCGCACTACCCTCCAACGGGTCATCGGAAAGT
>LUGF01043194.1:54113-66060 GCA_001625245.1 Calycopis cecrops
CAGAAAAACATAATAATTTAAAATTTTTAATAATTTTTGAAGTCCGAAATCCACGCGGGCGAAGCCGCGGGCGGAAGCTAGTAAGAAATATATGCTTTATAGGAACAACAGATTCACTGTTACTTTGTTATACATAAGGGGACGCCCAGAGACATCCGCATAATCTTTCGCACTACCCTCCAACGGGTCATCGAAAAGTCACAATCTGAAAACGCGACATTTAATATGTCACCTAAACAAATAAAGATGAGGTTTATTTGGGTTACAAACGAACTCCTTACAATTTACCATTAAATAACCGGTGGTTACGGCGTGGCGTACAACAGACTCACTCGTAACACACAATCAAAGCGTGAGAAAAACATAGCGCTGTTTCACTGTGGGTGCCGAGCTAGGGTTGTCAGATCACGATCCGTCGGAATAGCCCGGAACTTTCGTATTGTGTCGAAATATTACCAAGTGCCACTATGGACACGGATAATCTATTTTATAACTGCATACACGCTGTATGCAATGCATGCATGTATTTGTATATTGTATAAACATTAATAAATTGTATAGGTACTTTATATTTTTATACTTTGTTAACACTTTTCTGTTTCTACACCACGGGACATTCCATTATTCTTTTTATAATAAGGGGATAAACAAGCAATAGAAGCCTATTTAATGACTGCCGACATCCGCATAGACTTTATAAAAAAGCGTTGCCCTCCTTCCTCCATGGGCCACCGGCTACTTACATACCACACGAAACAAGATAGCATAGCTGTCACTTTACGTCGGTGCCGTGTAAGCGAGAGATATCTCCCCGGTTGTGCTGGCCCAATTCAGCTGCATGCAAGCATGCAGTGTGGCACTACCTCTTACTGTAAATGACAGCTGTGTTGTCGCGTTTCGTGCGGTGTGTAAGTAGCCTATAGAGGTGGAAGGAGAAAGGAGGGCAGCGCATCTGTGTAGTTTCTATACGGATGTCTATGGGCGTCGGTTGTCATGGAAGTGGCTCTGACAGCTCGTTTGCCCCCCTATACCATAAAAAAAAATACCATGCATGCATGTAGCGTGACGCTATCTCTTACAAAACCGATGTGGAAATCCCGTTGAATTTCGCCCCGAAACACCTTCCATCTGCCAACCCTAGCCCCCTCGCTGTGCTATAAGGAAATTGAACCTATTGTGATGGTAATAAGCGTGTTATGATGAAATATTTACGAGGGCTCGGCTCCTCACGTATCAATTACAAAGGACGATACGATTTATTGTGACGCCCGCTATTGATCTTTTGTTCGCATTCCTTTGTTAATTAACACTTACGTAGAATGGTTGTTATTAGTTATAAGTAGTTATAATTGTGTATGTATTGTCTTAAGTATTTATATTGTCTTCGTATATTATAAGAACGGATCGGCATCTTTTGACGACTATCATTACTACATAGTATAAAACAATCTCGCTTTCCGGCATATGTGTGTCTATAATATAGACACACACATCCTTCCAATTTTGAAGGATAATCGTGAAGAATACCTCAATTTAAATTAGATTTTCATCAGTTGTCATATTTAACTGTTATTTTACTTAGACTGCTGAAGTTTTATTACTATACACAAATAATACTCAAAAAGTATATTATAGATGTTTAGGAAGAGCTATGCAAATAGATAAGAAGAATTGTGACTATAATAACTAGCGTTTGCACGCGGCTTCGTATGCATATAACTAATAAGATTTTCAAGTAAAAAAAATTAAATAAATTTATATATTCTTATCAAAAAAAAACTATATTATTTATTCAAATTATGATATGAATGTTTACCATAATTATAATTAAAATCAAAATGTTTTTTTATTCAAAATAGAATTTCAAAATTTGAACGAAAAATGAAATATTTTTTTTACGTCAAAAATGACATCTACCACAGTTTCAACCCTAGCCATCAATGACAAAACATTCCATCAACTATAAATATTTCTTAACCTTTCAAGTATGCAGTGGAAGAAACGTAATGCGCTTATAAACATAGAAGTTCTAATAATACCCACTTTTATTACCACTCAAAGTTTTATTATACATATTGATACTAAAGAAATGTATAGCGTATTAAATAATATGAAATGAACCGATCGACGTAGCGAACGCCATTAATGGAACATATTCATTTGAATCGAGCGACGAGCGTAAAAAACGGCTGCTGCAACTGGGACAGCCGACTGCAATTGAAAAGATTTTTATTAAAATTTTATTGTACACTGCTCGGGCCGGACATTACAAGACTAGCGTAATGAAGGCAATAGTAGACTAGATAGATAGACTTTGTTGACGCAGGGTAATGTCTTTACGCACTCTACCCAGGATCCTGGATGGTTCCCGGGTACAGTGTCGGGCTCGGCGTTTGAGTGCCCCTTCCGACTAAACCTCCTGCGAGTGCCTTCAGCCGCTTGGAATGAAGGGTCCCGGATCTACAGGCTACAGGACCCAACTTTATACTACCCTTCCTTACCGTACTCTACCAACAGAAAGTTAGTGTTTTCAGAGTTAATAAGTGTTATACAACATTCAAACACTACTTAAATTTCATGTGCATTTTTTTAGCGTAGTCTATAAGCCTAAACGAATTAACGTATTTATTGGAAGGATTTTTACATTAATTATGAGAACTGCCTATATAAATATGTTTTAAATTGTAGTTTTTCCGGTTTTTATGTTCTGGTGGTTTTAGTCCTGGTATTTGTTTTAGTGTATTCGTAAATTGGTTTAAGCTAATACCAGCGACATAGCTTTTACGGACTCCCGAGCCTCACCAATACCTGACATAGTCCTATTAACTGTGAGTGAGCTCTTAGCATAGATCCATCAGTAACTATCCTTCTAGATCTATGTTCGGACGCTTATCGTGATAATCTTTTTTTTAAAATAGCCCTGGTATTTCTTATATATAAAATTGCATTGTCTTTACAGTTGAACTCCTCCGAAACGACACTATCGAATTTTATTAAATTTTCAGAGTAATTTCGATAGATCTGAGAAATGATCATAAAACATTTCATCTCGATACTTCCACGGAATCGACTTGCTAGGGCGAAACCCTAGGGCGCAGATAATCATTTATATGTATATATGTATATCTCTCTCTCTCTCTATCATTATTACCTAGTACCTACATTACCTTCCTTGGCCCTAACTACCATGATTGACAATCTGATTAGTAAACTCACAAAGTACACGAAACGAGACAGTATAGCCATTACTTCATCCCTTCATTACGCGTACCAGATCATGCCGGCGCCGTTTGACAATGCACCAACAGTATCGCTTACGAACAAACACTATAATGTACTCCGACAATAAAATAATTTCCACCGCGCGCCGGATTGTTTGCCGTGTCAATACGCCCAGGTATTCCCGCTCAAATATTGTGATCTCCGAGTTGGGAGATTAGCTTCGATTTGCCGCCGCGTCTCCTGAAAATATTCTGATTGTTACAGGTGATACATAAACATCTGCACATGTTGTCCGGATATTTGTTGTATAAATTAGAAATACTTAAAGTGGGGTAAATGTTTAAGTGAGTGAATTTTTTTTCTGCATTTTGGTAATTTGTAGTGCTCGTTTTACAGGTTACTAATATCCAACATATTGATATTCGCCCAGGTGATGGGATGAATTACAGTAGTAGCGTCAGGCTGTATTACAGCCCAATTGGGCGCGCACGACCTGGAACGAACGAACGAACTTCTAAGTTCCAGATCACTATGTTACCGCCTCAAAATGACATCTATGCTGTCGTGTTACTTTCTGTGTGTCATTCTCCGTTGGCTCTTTGGAGTAAGGAAGGAGGGCTACACGTCTGTAACGTTATGTCTGACCGTCCGCGTCGGTATTTATCATTATGCTCCGGCAGCTCGTTTGCTCCAATGCTATATATCAGAAAATGTCATTTATCCACATATTTCGCCAGCGGATCTCGAAAGATTTCACTCACAAGTTTGCCAAATCACTTTGATGAGTTTAGAGTCCCAAGTTGGCGAATCACAGCCAACTTTCCTGGAGCCGTGCCGAAATACCAGACTTACATAACTTTATGTTTCCTCATTGGGTTTAATATGTTAACATTAGGTGCGGGGGGAATTACAATAAAACGACAAGTTATAATAATATATCTGCGACTTTTTTACACATTACGATAGTCTAGCCCGGTGGTAAGTACTGTAAGGACTCGTGTGGGTCCTAGACAATGGAAATATATTTAGGATTTTTATTATATTAATACAAATAATACATAGATCCATGACCTAGGCGAGATTCGAACCTGCAACATACTCCGCTTATCCGAGCTTTATCTGTACCAAAGAGCGACTGGATGAAGGTTATCAAAACATCTGTTGATGCCCTTAGTTGTGAGTCTTGTTGTTCGGTGTTAATTAGCATTGATAATTAATAAAATACTCCTACTTCTCGTTCAGTCCAAATAGCAGCAGAAAAAACAAAACCCAATTATATTTTTTACAAGGGAATTAAAAGCTTAAAAAAAGGCAATCAAGAAGTAATTGTAATGTTTTACGTCTAATTTTCCCCAAACAAACAACAAAGACGCACAATATTATTTTGGCGGACCTGAGGGTATTCAAAAAATATATACAGCGGGTGTAAGGGCTCCGCGCGTAAAATTAGGGCGATCATAAAGAACAAAACAAAGGGCCGAGGTAACTTGTGCTGATCTACTTAGAAATAGTTCGAGTTATTGATTGTTTCTTTAGTAACATTGTTTATAGGTGTTATGATATGTTTTGTTATGAAAGAGAATCTTGTTTTGTACACAATTCATATGGTATTTATTACATAGTCGCCAATAACTTTGAAAACTATAAAACCTTTTTATATGATTTTCTTAATGTAATATACAACGTTATATGTATGTTTATTATATTAGTTAAGTTAACATTTGTTTGCCGATAACAATTTATGTATTTCTTGTTTTATTTTCTACTTTCCCCTCATTATTTTTTTAGATTTACCTATATTTTTTTTTATTTCCAGCTGGTGCTCTACAAAATGATACCATAAACGATTCTTTATGTGAAGCATCGTTCCGTAACCACTGAAATAAAAATCGGCTTCCGTTTATAATATACATATAACTTTTAAAAACATTTTGTTTTACTATATACATACTTATGATGGCAAAATATTGTTGGCGTTAAAGCTAAATGGGAGGATTGAAAAAATATGATGAAGATCTTGTACGTGTGCTGATGCTTATCGATCTAGAATAGCTCGTTTGCCACATGATCAATGAAAATATTTACTTAAATGTTCGTTTTTTCCCCCAATACGAAAAAGGGTCAAACCGCCATTAGGTGAAAAGAATGCGGGAATAAAGCCGTCTTTACGATAGCGATTGCTCCGCGCGACTGCTTTTTTAATTTACCTTTCTCTGTATAATTAAAAGTTGTGGTAGCTGCTCGGATCGATTTCGAAGACAAACAGCGGAGTTTCTTGTAAAGATTTGGATGATATTATTTTATATCTATACCGATATAATAAGTTTTTTGTTTTAGTTGATTAGACTCCAAAAAAATTGGACCGATTTGAGAAGTTCTTTTACTGTTAGGAGCTAGCTCACTTTATCCATGATAAACGTTATCTGATGGAAAATGTAGGCCGCCCCGTTCCTTTTGATATATCATTTAAATGAATATAAGATTGATGATTGACCTGATTATCGAGCTAAGGACTATTTAGCTTTATACTTTTATAACTGAACTTACTTTTATAGGTGTGCCCCGCGGTTTCATCCGCGTTTAATTTCTAAGAAATCCATGTAAACTTTAACATCCTATTTCACCCCCTTGGGGGTTGAATTTCTAAAAATCCTTTGTCCAGTCACCTTTGAGTTTTTTATAATAATAACTGCGCCGAGTTAAAAAATTGAAAATCATCCCATGGCATCTCACAGGACCACTTTTTCGGAAATTTACGTTTTCATTATTCAAGGTACCCTCTATATGTGTGCTAAATTTCATGACAATCGGTTCAGCAGTTTTTGCAACAAACAAACAAAGAAACAAACTTTCACATTTAGGTGTAATATTAGTACGATATAGCTATGTAAGCTTTCTCTATGATATTTCATACAATATTGAACTAAAAGTACCGGCCACTTGCACGATTGTCTATTTCTATATGCAAATCGCCTTCGCTCTCAAAACTCGTCCAGATATTCAGATATAATTCGAATACTCTTATTCTCTTAAATTCGAGAACTTCATACTTTCAATACAATTAGTAGTAATTTATTTATCTAAATAAACACGTCTGGTGCGGAGATTTATCACTTTCGCTGTCAAAAGGCGCATCGTGTGTATTGTTATTAACGGCACTGACTGCAATGTGAGTGCATTGTGATCACACATGATTTAAGTTAACAACTTACCTTTCATGCAGTTGTGTATTGTTAATTTAAAAATTAATTGACAAAACATCTGTCAAAATACAAGCCTGTGGGCTTTGACAGATGTTTTGTCACAGTAACGTTTTACAAAATAATAAACCGGAAGTGGCGGCTAATTACACGATTATCTAATTAAACTACCCCCCTTATTAATAAACATAGAATAACTCTATCCAAGGAATAACCTAGTAATAAACTGACATCTGTCAAATTCCATAATAAAAAACACATAAAAAGTATGGAATTTGACAGATGTCAGTTTATAACTAGGTTATTACTTGAATAAAGTTATTCCATGTTTATTAATAAGGGTGGTAGAGTACAGAGATTTTTCACTTTTGTTTTGAAAACATGTACCCCCTCTTACCTATATACTTTCAATTTACTTAGTGTATTCTTAATTTAAAAATTAATTGACAAAGCAGATGTTAAAATACAAGACAGTGTCTGTTCCACCCGCCAGTGGTGGAGGGGGGGTCCGGGGCCCCCAGCCATGATAGCTCATAGAGCTCTTCTAGCTCATGACCCGTGTCGGCCACTTTTTAGCTGCCGCGCGTGAGCTGCTCCCCTCCGTTAGAGGTGGGGAGAGGAGGACACCCGCTGTCCTCGGCCAAGATAATAATAGTATAACCTATTAATCGCAATAGTCCGGTTTGCCTTCTCCCAATACAAATGCTTGAGCTTCCCAGTGTGCTCGCCTCTCATATCGATGAAGCTGCACTGACCTTCTGCCTTAACATAGTTCTACCTAAAAAAAAAAGAAAAGACAGTGACGTTTAAAATAATAAACCGGTAGTGGCGGCTAAATGCACGATTGTCTAATTAAACACGTCTGGTGCGGAGATTTTTCACTTTCGCCGTCAAAGGGCGTATCCTGTCTATTGTTATCGCCGACAGCCCGCACCTCACCGTTAACAACACAATGGCGAAATAACGAAAGCTGTGCTGGATCGCGGATAAAATTTCTCCTGCGTTATCCAACATGCCGCCATGAATAGTATTAAGTATTCATCGTAATAGATAGACATCTCGAACGGAGACTCGAGTTAAGTGCCCGTTGTGGGATGTTTATTTGTGTTAGCTGTTGCCCTCAACTTTTACAAGTGTGCAAACGAGCAGGTTGGACCCATTTTTTATGACTACTGACGCCCAAAGACATACATAGAGTATACAGATGCGTTGGCCTCCTTTCTCGTCACATCATATGTCACCGGCTACTTACACACCGCACAACTTTTACATACGGTCGTATCGAGTAAGAGGTACCCGGTCGTGCCGGCCCAATTCGGCTACATGCATGTACCTATGAAGCACTACCTCCTACTATACTCGGAATTTTAATTCGATTCCAGATTTGACAATTTCAGTGTTGTAACGTTATGACAAGTACTAAATAGTGACGTTGCGAAATAATTCGATACGGAAATGAAATATTTCCGAATCGATTTCTCTTGTTTATAGTAGTATCAACTACTACTTCAAACGAAACTAAGTGCATCAAAAAATTAAATATTTTTGAACGGATAATTTAGTTATGACGATTAATTAAGTATCGAGTTTTCTTTAATAATTGTATGTGAAATTAATAAAAATATGTGATAATCAAGGAACATGAGAAATAAAACAAATGGTTGTAATATGGGCCTCCAATTGCACAGAAGTTTCACTTTTCACGTACTTGTAGACGTTGCGGATCATTACTTTTTCAGTAACAGTTAAAGCTTTTCGTGGACGTTTTTTTTCTTGGGGACAACAATATGTCCGCGTCTTTTTGTGATGTACTTGGCTGAGGATCAATTTTGAAAAAAGAAACACTCAAAGTTCACAAAACGTAACAACAAACACGACGTAAATAAACTTTAACAAAAACTCAACAAAATAACAAAATATCGCTATTAAACAAGATATTCGTGCAGTCAGACTGGAAAAATGAAGCCGAATGGCAAGATAAACAAAATGGCGGTAGCTGTCCGATCTCGCGTGTATTGACAAAACAGAAAACTATCTATCTAGGCTCCTTTATTATAAGTTTTGTTTTTTAATATAAATAACAAAATAATATAAAAAACAAAAATATTAACTTTTAATAAAATAAAGCATTTGTTATTAATTAATAATGATTATTATGAATTATTATGTATTTATTTCAATAAAAATCAATCATTTATTCTTAAATTGGCACACCGACATTATAATTATATAAACATAAAATCGCGATTGTTTATCGATTGTTGTGTTCATCACTATTATGTTATATGTGGTATCATTATTTTATAAAATGACAGTAGCTATTGTCAAAAGTGGAGTCGAATTAAAATTCCGAGTATAATACTACTACGACTACGTTTGACATTTTATTGCTTAGTAGTTTACTAGTATCCGTAGGCTAAAGTTGACTTGCCTTTAGAACGCGCTCTGTTCACATCCATCAAGAAAGTTTGCATTTCTTATGAGGAAGCGCCGTCTCCAAATTGTGTAGAGTTCAGCATCTCTTGATGTCGGAATGTCTGTAAAGATCAATTTAGAATACTGCGCTTTTGTACGGATGTTTTAATGGTAATAATGTTGGTATTTTGCCTAATCCATGGTATGATTGGGCCGTGTTAGTCTACAAATTAATTGATTTAGGAGCTAATAATATGATTATTCAAATTAAATCTAAATTTAATTTGCTGTCATTATTTTGTTGGGCGATAAATGCCCCGTCTTGCCGGTCCAACTCCGCTGCAATGCAGATTGACTCTACCTCTTGCTAGCTTTCTCCTATTGATATCGTAATCGTTCTCAATTTCCCTCCCGGTGTTTCGACTACTTATCAGAAGCCCGACATTATACTAATGCGTCGGATTCGCGTTAATTCACGAAAGCAATAAATAAGAGGTAATTTTCAGAATATCAAATTTTATGATTCTTTCCCGGCTCCTTTATATTCCAGGCATAATGTTCCAATTTATTCCTGTCGGGAGACCAAGTTATGCTGGGTGATTACTAGCTATCATTCTATTCCCAGGGTAATGATTTTTATAGGCTTAGTTTTTTTTTGAGTAGGTATGTGACACTAAGTCCTTGGAACTGAATAACAGTGAGTGCCATTACACTCGTGCCTGCGTGCGTGCGTCGTGTATGTGTAGGTATGTATGTATGTGTGTATGTACATGTGCGTGTTTGTGTGTGTGTATTCAACGGTGAATTATAATGGCTGCTGGCGCAGTGTGTCCAGTCAAAGGCTGTGGAAGGAATGTTGTAAATAGATTGTTAACAAGAGTCAAGCTACAGTAGATTTCACACGTCACTGTCAACAGCAAAGTAGCCTGGATAAAAAAAGTCCTCATCGGTTGAGTGGTTGAAGCGGGAAAGCGTAACACGCAACTAAGATACTTTCTCTTTATAATATATCTAACCGACTAACACTTCGGTGGTGGTTAATTCCCCAAAATGGTTTTAGTTGGCATAGATTTTACGCGGGTAAAACCATCGGACAGAGTAATGTGTAATAGCCTGTGTTATTCGTAAACAGTGTAGCTTTTTGATTATAAAATAATTTCCATGATCCGATGAGTATATCCGAAGATTATGTACCTGTTTACCGATTTGTTTGTATGGATAAACAAATAAAGATATTCTAGATTTTTGATAGTACATAAATTTTATTAAATAAACAAAGAAAGAATCAACAACAACATAACACATCTTCACGCCAGGTCCCTAACTTAACGGGGTGGACAGAGAGTACGGTGCCCCACATATCGAAAACTTTACACACTTGTCTTGCTTCCACCACATTCATATCTCTCTCTTAATTTCACGCTGGTTGAGAAGAAGTTAACAAAGTAATTCTATCTTAAGCTTTCACGATTTGTATTCATATTTGGATACTGTAAACGGGACTTAATCAGACGGGAGTCTACTCGTGACCACGGCCGTTGCATTACGGCCGAAACGTCGAGAGTCGAGGTAAATACTTCGATTTTATAACGCGATTAAGTCCCGTTTACAGTATACAAAAAAGTAATTCTATTCTAGAAACTACTACCTTATAACATTATCTTTACATGAGTATAAAAGTATAGATCTGCTAGTCGTCATAAAGTCGATAGTATTCCATATATCTGTAGTTATTCGAGAGGAAATGATTCCTGGGGCATTTATTTGCAAGGCTTTTCCTTATGTTGCTGCTGCTTGCTATGCTGTTACGTATATTTGTAATATTATGAAATAAAAATGATTTTATATAAAAGAAAATTATAAAACTTAATTTTTAACACCAGCATTTAGATCTACCGTTCATTCAATTTTAGCCCCATCTATCAGTTATTCTCTTCTAAATCTCAGAATTATATTAATTAAGAAAATTATGAATCAACTAAATATCACTACATACCTATTATAAAACAGTCGCTTTCCGCGTCTGTGTCTTCATGATTCATGATTCATTATATTTTTGAAATTACGCAACCGATTTTGATGGAGTTTTTTTAATAGATAGAATGATTCAAGAGAAAGGTTTTTATGTATAATAACTCCATTTTTGAAATCCAAAAGCCACGCGGGCGAAGCTGCGGGCGGAAGTTTATTACATTTTTTAAAAGAAACATGTTGTAAATATTTATAATAGAATTCCCAAGCCAATGTGAGACAATCGTAACAGGAATATCCTCCACTGGATCTGTTAGGTTGTTGTAAACTTAGCAATTATTAACACGTAGCCGTTTTGTTTAACAATAAATGTTGGCAGTNNTCCTAAATTTCGTGATGTCACATTTCTTAATCTATTTTAAACTAAATATTAAATGACCAACTGTGACAAGGGGGTAAAAAATCAAGAAATTAGTGTGACGTACTTTATGGATGGCCCCTTACTATGAATATGAAAAAAAATAAACTTAATGTTTGTAATAGAATTCGCAAGCCATAATATTATGAGGCAGTCGAACTGGAACTGATAGTTTATTATCAACTACCTTCCGCCCGCAGCTCGGATTTCGGACTTCAAAAATGGAGTACTAACTTCCTCTTGAACCACTCTATCTATTAAAAAACCCATCAAAATCGGTTGCGTAATTTTAAGATAAAAGCAAGAAGACAACAGAGACTACCGAAAACTACGTTTGTGTACTATGTAGTGACTTAGCACTGAACAACATGTCTCCAAAAAAAATATGACTGATAAGACAACACCAAAGAAGTATATTTCCGAGGTTTTGTGTTTAACAATAAAAGTTGGTAGTAATGTTGTTACTATTCTGTGGCACCGAAGCAGTTTCCCAGGCCGGTACAGCACTAGAAAATCGGCGTAAAACGGGACCTCTAAATTGAGTTTCATTCGGTGACACGTGCATTCAATTCAAATAGATTTATTCTAAATAGTTCAGGTCGAAACTCGCTTTTGTTTAGGAATGCCGATTCTGGACAGAATAATGTCCACATCTTTAGTATATTACTAATAGATTATATATTTAATAGACTATATATTTGTTGACTAATACTAGCTGTTA
>LUGF01043194.1:66902-79383 GCA_001625245.1 Calycopis cecrops
GTAGCCGTGTAGTCTAATCGTATGGCGTATGACACGGCTGCCGTGTCACGACGTATTTGTACGCCGCCACCGCTCAGAGTTTTAGAAAATGTTCGCCGCAGCGAAACGGTTAAAAGTTGATTAAAAGTCAAATAAACAAACAAATTAGTTCTGATATTATAAAGACTTCATTTTATCCCGTGATATAATACATTTAGACTTTAGACAGTTTATTTTAATGTGCGTTACAGTGTTAATGTACACAATCAATGTCTTATATGTATTTTAATGAGCTTTTGGAAGCCCACAAATAGCCGCAGAAGCAGAGGGTATTACGACTATATACATTGATCCATCATACGACGGTAATCCGCAGAGGTTGTACAGGCGCGTTGCTCTCGTTCTCCCGCCGCGGTCCCACGGATCGCCAGATACTTACCGCACGAAATGCGACTGCATAGCTGTCGCTAGATGGTATCTTGTAAACGAGAGGTAGGTACCCTGGTCGTGCCGGCCCAATTCTGCTACATACACTTACATCTAGAATGCAAATCACCACCTAATTGTTATCACCTTAAAACACATCAATATAACAATTCGCAAATTAAAACAAACGTCTATACAGACACCGTGTAAAGAGAGTAAAGACACTCATTATTTTGCGCACGCTCTAAATAAGGTTATTTTTGCCCCGGACAATTTTGCCGCTTCTCTCAGTGAATCGCCTCAAACCGACCCCGGCAACTTTGTACAGATAGCTTACTTTGTGCCCAACTCGGTGGTTAATGTTGAATACAATTGGATACTATAATTAATTGGCTTTAAAGCTTATTTATTTTACTTTTGTTGTTGTTACGTACGTTGTCACTACGACGGTATCATGTAAGCGAGAGGTACCTCCACGGTCGTGTGACACTACCTAAATTAGTTTCATATCAGTTTTAAACTATCTTTATCGAAGACGCAGCAGTCGTCTGAAAATGATACCTTATGTTGACTATAGACAACTATAAACATCCTGCGTATAACCAACGTTATTCAGCGTTATATAACGTTATTCAGTTGCGTTACCTTCCTTCACCCCAGAACTCTCATGAATTACACGAAACACGATCGAGCAAGTCATCACCTTAAGCATGTTGTCTGTTTTTTCGTCATTTCCGATCGTGTCTGCTCTATTCGGCAACAATGGTAACAAATCTACTACCATTATTTATAATGTTATACACAACCAATGTTGTACCAAGTTTATTTATTAACACACGGGATGAGGCAACTGCAATCTTGGTACAAGGAAAGTTTAATGAATATAAATGTCAGTTCCAGAAATGTTAGAATTGTTTTAATGTTCTTTTATAATTAAAATAAAATAAATGAGGATTACTCCGACCTTGTTTAAGAGATATTAATAATAATAATAAAACCTTTATTTGTTAATGAAAGGTAGGCAGTGTCACAGTGCATGCACGGCTCGGTCGTGCCTAGCGATCCAGGGTGCTTCGGCCAACATGTTGATCAATGCCTTTGTTGATCTGATGATAATATTACATAAATAGATGTTATTGAAATTCATAATGTCGTAATTTATGCGAGTTCTCCAGGACTGGGCGATTTGTTATTCATTGAAGGTTGTCTACGTTCAGCAGCGCGGATATGGGGCGGTCTAGACGGGTGAAGGTCTCGACGGCGCGCGGCGATTGGACATAGTCTGATGGATTTCTATAGACCTGGACTTGATGCATACATTAAATATAAGGCACACTAGCTGCCTCAAGCGGCTTCTATTGTATATGTTTAGAATATTTCATAACAACTCTCAACATGTCTTTACTGGCTGAGCGCCTCGGATTTAAATGTTAAGTTTCGATTATTTCAATCTAACTCGTAACACATTCACTACCAAATGGACCAAATTTTCAAAACACGATTAGCAGATCTCTATGTCATAAAAGCTAACTATAGGTCTATCAAATGTAAGCTTGATTGATTTACTAGTTTCGGCTAAACGTTTTAATCAACCTACCATAGGTTGATTGACTTATCACAATTCATTTTCTGCGAATCAAGAGATTTAATGTATTAATCATGAAGAACAAAATAATCTAATTAAAATGTCAAAGATGAAATTGGCAAATAATATAAAAATATAAACGCTCTAAAGGATTTTAAAAAGGCTTTGTCTATTTGTGTTGTGTTCAAAAGGATTAACATCACATAGAATGTAGATTCAGAGATGAAACGAAAAAATTCAGTGAACAAACGGGAAAGGCTGAATCCAGCGTGTTTTTTGTTCTTTTTGACTAACGGAGGGCAGTTAAATTTCATTAGCTAACTACGGCGCAAGTCGTTAGACTTATGAAAACGTAATGAAGTATTACATCGATGTAATAAAACTACTTTGACTCTTATCGCGGTTTATTAAAGTTGTTTTGCAATTCCGACGATTCAGAAGCTTGGTCACTGAGATGATCTGATGTCTTAAGTCACTAACCCCCTTATTAATAAACAGAATAACTTTATCCAAGTAATAACCTAGTAATAAACTGACATCTGTCAAATTCCATACTTTTTATGTGTTTTTTAATATAGAATTTGACAGATGTCACAATATTACTAAGTTATTACCTGGTTAAAGTTATTGTGTGTTTATTAATAAGGGGGTACAAGTAAAAGGTAAAAAGCAAAGAAGAACTATAATTAAGTTCTACAGATTAAAGCATAAGCCTGAATGTTCTAAAAGTTTCACATACAAGTTTTACATATAATGAAAATATTGGAAAATTAAATGTATCCTATATATATTAAAATGAAGATGGATATTTATAGTCAACTGCTTGCCTCTTTCAATGAACAAGTCCGATCTCTGCCACTCGCAACTTATACTAATAACTAATTAAACCTATTTCGCAGAACCACTTCTCGATAAGCTTTTAAAAAGCTCCTAGAACTCCAGACATTGAAATTGAAAAGGCGCTTATTACATCAATAATGCTTATATATTAATATTGGCCGGTCTCTTATAAGACAGCTAAGCTCAATGATACTCAATGAATAGTTCCCTTAAATATTAGCTGCACAAGGTAGGGTTGCCAACCGTCCTATATTCCCTACAACACAACTTCGTTTTTGTGGTGTCATGTGAACTAAAGTTTTTCAATAGCGAGTTGGATTTTGAAAGCGCCATGATAAGGTCATATAAAATTCACGCGTTTCTTTTGTTTTGAATTTTAGCTATCGTTATACTTGTATATTTGAATTCAAATTTTACATGGTTTGTATTTCTGAGCTTGCTTTGTGAGAAGCTGGTAGCCTATTAGGGTATGGGGTTAGAAAAGGCGCAAACATCAAATTATAATATATAAACATAAACAACAACAGTGCAGATGTTAGTGGGTGTCAGCACTCATGAAAATGGGTCCGACTGCCCGTTTGTCCTTTAGTATAAAATATGACAATTTAGGGATGGCAACCCTACTGTGAGCACCTTTGTGGCGTCTTTTCAGTCATGCGATCATTTCACTTTGAATTGCAGATTCTGGCTAATTTATTATGACCGATGCAGCAACATTACGTCCCATTATGGTTGATATAAATTGTTTACTGCTCGTTTGCCTCACAAGATAAGTGGGGAGTGATACATTATATTCTGTGCACTTTTTTGTGTCCTCGCATAATGAAATGATGATAACGTTAATTTATAGTTCAATTAGTGCTTTTATTTCAGTTTTTAAAAACGGTAACAATAATTTACATTGTATTTTGCAAATTGGAGTGCTTTATTAGGGCCGGATAAAAACGGTACCGTATTACTACACTGTTTGTTTGTCTGTTACAAAGATGTATCTCTTGAACCGTGACAATTGGATAGATGAAAAAAAAAATAACAGCAGAAAACCGGCCAAGTGCGAGTCAGGTTCTCGCACACCGTGCCGGGTACCGTATACAGGGGGTGCGAGCTAATCAACGCTAATTTTACATGCAATAACCAAAAATATAAATTTGTAATGGGTTTTTTTAACTTAAGTGATTTTGGAAATTATTCCGTTATTTATATTATATTTCCTTTGGTACCTAGGCGATAGATATAAAAGCAAGCACATACTCGTACACACACTCACGCCGAGAGAAGGAGAGAAGAGAGAATATTTTAACTCTTGAATTATAAACTAAAAATGTTAAGAAGAACAATCGCAAAAATATTTTTAGATTGGGGTTTTTTTTTATATATTCTACCTAACAAGCTAACAAGCTTTCTAGGAATTTTGTTAGTTCGTTCAACTTAGTTATGTCGTTCAACTCATTTTAATTGCTTTGTTTATTGTACACCCTTTGCATTGAAGTTTGAACTTACACCATTCATCTAAATATAAAATCATTTATACAATAATTCCCATAACATATTAAAAATAGGTTTATTAGGAAGAGATAGTGCCTCACTGCGTGCTTGCGTGCAGTCGAATTGGGCCGGCACGACCGGGGAGGTACCTCTCGCTTACACGAGACCGGCTTAAAGTCACAGCTGTGCTGTCGCGTCTCGTGCGGTGTGTAAATAGCCGGTGACCAATGGAGGTGAAAGGAGAAAGGAAGGCAGCGCATCTGTATAGCCTCTATGCGGATGTCTATGGGCGTCAGTAGTCATTAAAATGGCTCCGACCCCTATACCATAAAAAAAAGAAAAAGGTATCCTTGTGGCTATAACCTTTGTCTTTTTTTTAAATGAAATTATTTTGTAGAAGCGAAGTCCAAAATAGCTTCATCGGATTACAATGAATGTTCGTCGAGTTTAATCTGCAGGTCGATGAGGATCGCAAGTGCGAGAGAGGGCAGAACTGACAGGACGTGATCTTTGTGACAAAACTAGATCGAGTCGCATAACCATCGGCAAATGCTCTCAACAGATATTATCCAACGTCGAATACAAGAGAATTGCCAATTGCAAGTACACACCACATTGTCGAATGCTTGCTTGATTGTCTATGTTTCTTATTGTAAGACAAACGAAAACACATAGGCTTTTGACGACTGCTCACGTTTTGACATCCACGCGTCTAGAATTAAAGCAGATGTGTTTCTCTTCTCCACCCCATCCCCTCGTAAGGCCACCGAGTTCTTTTTTGGGCACATTTTTTAAAATATCTTTTTTTATTATTTAAGGGCTGATACGAGCAGTTAGGCATTAAAGCGACACCCATAGACATCCGCATAGAGGTTATGCAGTTGCTTTCCTCCCCCCTCCAAGGGCCAGCGGCTTAAATCTCTGGAACCTCTCGACGAAACACGATAGCTGTGCACAGTTGTCACATTACGCCGTTGCCATGTAAGCGAGAGGTACCTCGCCCGTCGTGCCGGTCCATTCGGTCGGCTACAAGCATGCATGCATCGTGGCACTACCTCTCACTGTAAACCGATTTTGATGCATCATACCATACACTACATCTTACAAGAGAATGGACAAAAAGATCAAATGTCCAAACGTCGCAACGTGTAAATACTCAAATGTTAGTCTTCACTAAAGAGGTGCAATAAAGCTGTACATTACAGCGGCGTTTATCAGTACGGCGCATTCACACTCTGTAAATAGGATTAAAAACAAGACTAAACAAACTAGCAACAAAATGGCATCGTAAAATGTAACGAGGAGGACTCGCACTGAGCACAAACGGCTTTTGATTTAAGCCCGTTGGAAATTTTATCAGACCCAACTCGGCTTAGCGAGTCCGATGCTCTGCGCTTTTTCAATATTCATTTTATACTACTATAATGAAAATATTAATTATATATCGGACTACCGGTCAGGTCGCGGGTTGCGCCAGGAGTCGCGGGTTCCAATCCCGGCTAGGTCGTGAATGTTTATCGATGTATTGATGATTTATATTTATTTTTATAAAATCTTAAATATATATACAATTTCTGAAATTTATAAATCATATTAGGTACATATATTTCCGTTGTCTAGTACCCGTAACATAATATGTCCTTACGTTACTTACCAAGGGGCTAGACTTACGTAAAAAGTTTACAGATATTATTATATTACACCCTACTTTGAGTAGTGATAGTGAGAAGTGACTTATTTCTCGTCAGAGATAAGTTAAGTAAGTTGTATCTTATCTAAGTTGTTAAGTGTGGACGTGTGTAAGTGATTGAATAATAAAAACTAACTACCTTAACTTTATCTCTATGTTTTTTTTATCATTGTTGACATAGTATATCGTCACTAGCGGCGCCACGTGGTTTCGTTCGGTGTTGTAATCACAAAATATACTTTACAGCTTTTTAATATAAGAATAAACACATAAAAGTTTATTTAAATAGGTCTAGCAAATACAAACAGCAACAAAATATCGATGAAGCTGCACTGACCTTCAGTCCTTAGCGTAATTTCTACCTAAAAAAAAAAAAAACAAAATTTCGTGTCACGAAATTCAATAAAAAAGATTCGTCTATAAATGGCCGGCCACGCATCTGCAACACCACCACCATCCGAGTGCTGGTTTGTTCCATATACTATAAAAATATATTAGGTATATAAAATATTTTTTATAACAATTACTATGCTTAAGAATAACAAACATATTGTATGAGAAAAATATGCACGCTTAAGTTAAATATTTATATATACGCGGCCTATCTGCGGATCCGAAGGAGGCTCTTAATAAACTTAATTCTGTCATGAAAAAGTTAAGCATAATTTAGGAAACTGAATAAATGTACACATCCTTAAATAAGAAAATGTATTAGAGAATTAAGAGGTAGCTTTACGATTTACGAGGTAGATTAAGGACTGTGGTGATTGAACTTAATATTTATCGCTGCCCTGTTTCCTTTAGGAAAAGTCTATAGGAATATACCAACGAAACCCTTTGTTTGAGCATTTTCAACATATATTCATTTATTATACATACATTTAAACAAACTTGAAATTTTCTACGGATCTACTAATTGAAGTCAAAAGAGAGAAAGAGAAACAAATGACTAATTTCAACTTAATTTTTATACTTTCTTCTAATGTGTAGACTCTCATTGCATGCATTTGTCATCAATATTAATTTTCACTCGCTATCAAGGGTAATAAAGATAACCTTAAATCTTAATTAATAATAAATCATTCTATAATATACGTATAAAGATATATGGGCATTTATCTTTATGTATTTGTTTATCAAAAGCTTTCGATAATAAACGGAACTAAATTATTATTATGCGAAAGATTTTAAATCATATGCTTCACTAAAAACAAAATAACAATTACTGTCTCCAATTTCAAGTTGGTAACGAGGAGGTTGTTACAAGTTGAAATTACATAAACTTATATTGTCACGGGACTTCATTATTCGGGGAAAGTGCCATAAGAATAGGTTAAAAGCGAAGCAAGGTTTGAAATAAAATAATGACTAAGAGATAAATGTTATAACGTCGCCTTAAAATGTGGGATGGTAAGATAGTAGGCTAAGGCTCGACTCGCGAGGCACGTGCTATTTTTTTTATTTGTCCTATGAGAACGGGGATTTACGCACTGCGAAACGTTGTGTTCCACAGGGATCAGTTCTGGACCCAATCCTGTGGTACGAGCTATATTGAGTTTTTCTAGGATAAAAAACTAAATTCAAAATAAGAAATTGGACCAAATCTAAGTTTGGTTGAAGCTAGGTTTGGACGACAACCGACATAATATGCAAAGAATAGCCATATTTAAAAGGCAGTATACTAAGAAGAACAGATGGACCAAAGAACAGAACAAAATTTGATTCGAAAGTCTTGGAATTGGCTATGTTAGGGTTCACTAATAGAGATTTCTATATACAGCAATGAACTGATAAAAGCTAATTGTCATGAATGTATGATAAAGAAATAAATATATGAGAAAAATTCGAAAATATCGTATTAAAGTTACTCATTATTTTGCAACTATATAAAAATATACAACATTTTAATACACTAATATTAAGAGCACAAAGATTCGACTTTTCGTTTTTTTTTATCAAGAAGAGAAATTGTAAGAGCGCGTGCAACTCCCGGGGATATTGGCAATCGCTGAAGTTAAACCGCGTCATAAAGCTTTTCATATTAAAGAAATCCGTAAGAGATGTGTTTTCTTATAGACGAACAATTTTCACCGGTTACTTCAAAAAAAATAAAAATACGACTATTTTGCTATCTATGCTTTTTTATTGCATCTAATTCTGAGTGAAGTAATCAAATCACCTACCTCCAGGTGGTGATAGGTGCTCTCCTTTATCCAATTTCTCCATTTGTTTTGTAAGATGTGACCATTGTATTCCTTATTGCGCTGCAATACAGCCAATAGTAGTATTGTGTGGATGTTTATGGAAGTCGAAAGCTGCGAAAAAACTGCTCCTTCGCTATATACATCGTGTATTCTTGAAAACATCTAAATTCTTACAAACCAAACAAGAGCCTGCACTTCACGCCGCGCGCCGGTGCGAAGTCTTCCAACGTCGTACCGGCCCTATTCCAACGCGCTAATCCCTACAACACAAAAACATTTAACATTGATGAACAATTCAAAACAATATAACGCTTGTTGTATAACATTTGTAAATTGTTTACACATAATACAACGTGAAACGTATTCTCTAAATATAATATTTTGGTGCCGCTTTTAGAAGCTCACTTTAGTGGCTTCGTAGAAAGTGGACATCTCAGGTTTCGCGGGTGTCATGTGTCGCGGGGCTTTTCATTCACGCCGTTTGTTATGATAATACCGTAATAGCATCCGCTTAATGTCATGGAAATATTTGTTTGTGTGCCGAGTGGAGTTTCGTTCTTTTATTTTATTGCGTTGGTTTGTTTGTGTTGAATAGTTTGTGTTTGTGTTGGTGTAAACATTAAGTTTGATGTTTTGTTACACAGCTTTTTTTACCTTTTTGAAGGCTTTGATATTATGTTAAGATTAGACTCTTTTATTTACCGATCAAGATAAACTCTGCTTATTTTTATTTATTATGCTATTAAATTCTATATTTGACT
Organism: Calycopis cecrops; assembly: GCA_001625245.1. NCBI lineage: Eukaryota > Metazoa > Arthropoda > Insecta > Lepidoptera > Lycaenidae > Calycopis > Calycopis cecrops. Next base: position 75,873 of record LUGF01043194.1, read on the forward strand.
AGGGCATACACTGCTTATAAAAAGCTGAGTCGTGGGTCTAATGCGCTTAGAATTTATTTCGAAGGGACCATTTAATTTGGGGATTTAAAGTAGTTCATATGTTATTACAAATTGTCATCCATATCTGTACCAAATATCAGTTAAACTCGTTCAGTAGTCTCTGCGGGAAAGAACTACTTTATGTTAATAAATACAAACTTAAGCATTTATAATATCAATAGGATCTTTTATATCCTTTTTCTCACAGCCCACACAATGTTTAAGTGTGTATATCTAAGATTTTATCAATACCACACAGCCTTATATGTATATTTTATTATTTTGAATATAAAAAGCACTGTGAAAGTTGTCCGAAGCACGAGGGCGCTAGAGTCAACTCAATTGGTCATTCAGTGTTGTTTAACTTTCAACGATTGTATAAGAGAGTGGAAACAGAGGCTTTGTCGCAGAAACGAAATTAAGTTACCGAAGTAGCCGAGTGGTGGCTCGCTGCAGTCGCGCCCTAATTCCTGAGTAATTGTTTTCGTTTGTTTTCGAAATGTCCAAACTAGATGACCTCTTTCGATTTTTTTGAGGAAAACGTAATATGAAATTTGAAAATGTAGATCTGTTATCTTTTTTTTAGCGCGAAGAAACCGTTTACGCCGCAGGTCTGTTATCTTCCTTTACCCGATGACGTTTGAGCTCTTTCTCTCTCTCTCTCTATCTCTCTGTCTCTCTGTGACTCTTACAACACAAAACTCGACAAACAAGCATTCGGACTCATTTTCGTGACTTGCCACGCCCAGAAATACCTAGAATAGATAGAAATGCGTGGTCCTTCTTCCTCCTCTCCCCTCCATGGGCCACTGGATACCTGTACATCGCACGAAACGCAACACAAACGATATAGACTGTTTGATTACACAAGCATATAATCAGTTAGATTCATTTACAACTGATGTTTCTCAGCGGGTACACACTGATGATTACGTAAATTTTCCAACGTACAAATATTTTATCTACACATTTTTGTGTTATAATTTGCGAGTTGTATGACTAATTATGTACACATCTCCGCTGTAATGACATCATACTTCGCACATGTGCTGCACACCGACTAGTTACAGCTATGACTAGAAATTCAATCCTCACTAAACCCTATGTAGATAAATAATTCCTCGTTTACAGTTGACGTCAATCCTATATTCCTAGCTGCACTCCACGGTTTCACCCGCGTAAGTTTCGAGCCCGTGAAAATATCGAGATGAAAATTACATGTTGGCCGATTCTCAGACTAAAAACTAACAATGTGATACGAGAATTTTATATATATAGTGATGTAGTCTGCTCACCGCACCCGCGGGAAAGAGGGGGTCTGCCCCCCTATCGACCACAAATACAGAGGCCGTCTCCTAGGACGCGCCATCTCATATCGATGCAGCTGCATCAGTCTCGCCTTCAGCATAGTTTCCTATATAAAAAAAAAAAAAATATCGCATCATTCGCAACGCGTGAGCGATAGCGTAGCTTTATTGTATTGTCTCATTTACATGGCACTAAGTGATTCATACGACCAGTTAAGATAATCTACAGTCTACACTTAGACGGTTTCCTGGACTTGAAGACTAGCAATCACAGTAGCACAGGTATATTAAAACTGTCGTGTCTCGTGTGGTGTTTAGGTTAGCCTATAGAGGGGGAAGGAGGAAGGAGGGCCACGCATTTGTATAAATTATATTTTCCAATAATGAGGAGTGCCTTGCTGCATTGATGCGACCGGCACGACGGGGTAGGTACCTCTCGCTCTTATCATGCTGCGGCAAAATGACAGGAAAGAGGGTAACACGCTTGACAACAATTATGCTGATGTACAGTCCATCTTGAATAGAATAAGGATTGTACTATAAAAACCCATATAGTTCGCGAGACAATTAAGGCTTCCTATAAATATTAGGTTACATGAAATCTCTTATTGTGTTCATTCCCGCCACTATAAAACTTATTTTTATAATTATTGTACAATGACTTTGATCACTTGAAGAATAACAAAGTTTTTATCTTTATTGCCACAATATTTTTAAATTGCAAATTTATCACACAAAAACGTCGGGGTCGCGGGGTGAAGTTTTGTTGCCTATTTCGTCCATCAATACACATTGTGATAAGAAGTTCCGCATTTAATATTGGCACTGATTACGCAGCCTTGGCTACTGAATACCTATTCATATCTTCTATTCTTCGGTGAGTTTCAACACCTCACAAAAACGCCTAATATGTATCTTCAAAATAAATAAAAATTGTTGTATATTACCTACCTATAGTACTACCCTATTATTATTTGTTTAATTAGTTTCCTTTTCTATTCGTGAACGAATGGCTAAAATCGGCACAGTAGTTTTGGAGTAGGATTAGTTTTGGATTCTTGTTTGTAATGCTTTCATAGTTATAAATTTAAAATATTTTTTTTATTCCGCCTGTGTTGTCCCATTGCTGGGCAAAGGCCTCCCGAAAACTTCGCCAACCATCCCGGTCTTTTGTCTTCTCCCACCAACTTTTCTCGAAGGCATCGAGATCGTCCCGCCAACGTTTCGTCCTCCCTCGGTGTCTCGCTCCGTCTGCGACCCCCTGGGATGTTATTTAGGCTCCAATTTTAGATAAAATTGTAAGCAGATTTTTTTATTAATAAATAATTATGTCAGTTGGTAAAACGTTTTTTTTAAAACGATTCATGTAAAATTAATTCTTTTCTACTAACAGAGGCGGTTTGTAATTATTTGGTAGTTTTTAATATAGAAGCTAGAAAATACATATCTAAGTAAAGTAAAGAATAAGACTACATGTGTTAATATAATGTTTATACCAATCGTACGCCCATGGGAATGAGTAGTATCCTATTCTTAATTTATGGTTACGTTTATGGGTATTATCAAGCCATAAACATCAACTCACTCGTAGATTAACTTGGCACCGATTTACAACAATGGGAGAGGGATACGGAGAGGTGAGAGCAATGAATATCAGATATATGCTACAGTGATAAGTACATAGACATAATACATAATACAAATTTCTCGTGTCACGATTTTCATTCGGCCTATCCGTAACTAATCGACTGATTTTAGTGAGATTTCAACTTAAAACATAGGCTATTTTTAATATAAGCAAATATAAGAAGTATATATGCAAACTTGGATGATTTCGTACTTACACTAGCTCAGTTAAAAACTGAAATTGACGTCATAATTCTCACTGAATGTTGGATTAAACAAAATAAACCGATCCCTAAACTTCCTAATTACAACGCATATCAAACGAATTTAAACAAAAATCAAAGTGACGGGGTCGTTGTGTATATAAAAACTAACTTAAATCCTATGGTTAAAGAAGTAAACTTGATCCAAGCAACTTGTTTACAATTAAAACTAAATAATACAATAATATTAGGTATATACCGTTCCCCTTCTGAGACAAATATTGACAGCTTCTTGAATTCGTTAAATTTACACCTAGAAACAATTAAACAATATAA
>LUGF01043194.1:79550-105736 GCA_001625245.1 Calycopis cecrops
AAACTAATGATAAATAAAGATATTTTTCATTTTTTCATTTTTTTCATTATTTTTATTTCGATTAAGGATAAAGATGTCTGTACATTATTGCCTTGACAGTGGTTACCCCGGCCAGCTAGAATAGTAGGTATACCTAAATATCCACGGTGTAGTAGTCGCACTTCTAGAATTTCTCTGGTCAGGTTTTTGTGAATAGCTTGGGAGTACTTGGTAGGATTTTTATATAGTTTAAGGGGATAAACGAGAAGTGGGAGCCTTTAAATGTCTATCAACGCTTAATCATCCGCATGATCGTACTGCAGACAAGCGGAGCCTTTCTTTCCTTCTCCATTCCAATAAGCTTTGGTCTACTCCCTACGAAACGCGACAGCATAGCCGTCACTTGATACCGGTATCCTATGATCGAGAGTAACCTCCCCGGTTGTGCTCAACTACAGCGCAGCATGGCACTACCTCTTACTAGTAGGTATGATAGAGCGTTCACCAGTCGCGAATGTAATTATAACTAATTAGTAGGTGCAAATAGTCAGATGCGCGGAGATTTGCCGAACAAACACCAATTACTTACAGCGGGAGGTGTCAGCATCCGTTCCGACTGTGATCTCACGCTCGACTCGCCTAATTTTGCGAATAGATTTGCAGTTAAGCTGCTTAGTTTGTGATACACGCATGCAGGGTCTACGATAATTATGATCTAAATCTAGACTAGGTATTAGTGTGTACGTGTAATTTTTATATAGCTTTGCTAATATTTAACGCAAGAATTACTTAACGGATTTGGATGGATACAGTTATAAGTATTATGTCGTGATTATGTCTGGAATAACATAATATATCACTTTACGTCCCGAAAATGTGAATGGTATCTTTGGTTATTTTTAACTTATTACCATTAGGTTTTTGTCTAATATAATTTATTTGTACCACATTCGCAATCCCTAATAAATAAATATAAATCAATTAAAACTGACGTTGAATAAAGCATTGTTTACTTTATGACACAGACGCGAGACTTCTAGAAACCAACAGGCGTATTTTCATGTTTTGTTCAATAATATAATTATACATTACACACACACATACAGAAGTATATTCTCTAAAAACTACCAATCATAGTGATGAATTAATGAAAGTTCATTCTCTTTCAATCCGACTTAAATATAGAATAAACAGTTAAAGTACAAACCGACGCAATACGAAGTTTATTATAAAACCGCGAGAGTTTATAACATCAGTTCAAAGGCTTTACATCTCTTGGTTTCAAGGGATTCGAATGTGCTTTTATATGCCGTAATGTTCTAAGCGTGCAATAAAGTTTAGGGGTCGATTAGAGGTCCTTTCTTGTTCTTTATCAACTATAAACCGGCGCAAAGTTTGTCACGAACTTGAATAACTTGGGCTGAATATTACCTGCTGTAAGTTTATATGGGCAGCATTAGAGTACTACGTTAAAATACTGAACTGTACATAGTGGAATAGTGGCCAATCAGTATTTCATTCTAAATCATGGCGATAAAGTGATTTGCCCATTGCTCTTTAATTGTACCTATAATTAATCTTTGTATCTATCGAGTGCTAAATAGCTACTCAATATTCAACACGTAACTACCACACAGGTGCTTGATATCTATTTTATTCAATCTAAATTTTAAAGTAAATTGACACATAATACAAACCTACTCTATATAAATAGTCTAATATGGACTTCAATTGACAACCTTAAAACAATATAAAATAGAATATGTTTAACGCTTTTCCTCGTGTAATTCATATTATAATGTGTGAAGTGTGCGTTACGGCTCTGCAGCGAGGGAGAGACAAGACAATTGGATTAGTGTAGCAAAATGAACCAACTATGATGCTTGTTTGTTAACAACCGCTTGTTTGGCGAGCTGTGTGTACAGCGCCACACGCTTGTTGTAGCGGTGTGCTCTGCCACAACTATTTATGTGTGAACTTAATATTATGTTTATTCAGATGGCATTCGTACATTAGTTTGCGTATCTACGAAACTATTACAAGACGCATAAGAGGTTGGTAAGAGGTAGTGCAGTCGAATTGGGCCGGCACCACCGGGGAGGTACCTCTCGCTTACACGAGACTGGCGTAAAGTGACAGCTGTGCTGTCGCGTTTCGTGCGGTGTGTAAGTAGCCGGTGGCCCATGGAGGTGGGAGGATAAAGGAGGGCAGCGCATTTGTATAGCCTCTATGCGGATGCTTGTGGGCGTCGGTAGTCATGAAAATGGCTCCGGCTGCTCGTTTGCCCTCCTATATCATAAAAAAAAAGAAGCGGTGATACTGCGTTATTGCAGATGCTGGCACGAGCGTCAAAGTGCGTATGAGTTAATAACGGCATGAAGTGATCGCTATGCTGCAGTATTTATTCGATTTATGAGGGACTGAACTCTGAACGGACCGGTAACTCTCTCAATCTTTTCAATCCACCCCTCTCGAATGAGTGAAAAATTGAGGGACTGCTTGAAGGGAGACAATAGTGACCTAGAGGCACTGGACATTCGACCTACGCAATATAAGGGCATATTTCATGAGCGTTGTGCAACTATTTTGCCACATAATAGGGGTGAGTAATGGATTATTCCAATGACTAATACTGTTATTACATTACGTGTAGCTACTGTGTGGGTGGTGTTTCAAATATTGTATGGTAATGTGCTTAATATATAAAAGAGGGAGGATTTTGTTTTTCTCTATGAACAATCTAAATGTAAACATCTGCTATCTCCATTAAGTGATTTCATGACTAGAATAAAATGTAGAGAAAGTAATGCAACGCCTTAAATAGCTATTTATCTGTTCACATTATAAAAGACTGCCGTCATAATAGTACCGCGCCGAAAATAAGCATCAGTAACCCAATACAGGACTGAAAACGGACGATAAAAATAAAAAATAATGAGACAACAAACCCGAGACTATCATTATCACGAAATCGGAAAATGCTCCATTTTCAAAGTTGGCAGCTGTTCTTACGGAAAAACAAACGTTTCCCGAGATATTATTTGGTGAGCACTTACATCAAGTATGCCTTACGCACGTGCTTGTATCTCTATATTGTTATTTTGATAATGTTAATAAATATAATGTTACGTCTATGTAGTATTGTATTAAAAATAAAATCAGAAATAAAACGTCCTTGGTGACCGCGAAAAAATACATGAAATGTATTGTATATTTTGTAAAAACTATAAAAAGTATATACTTAGTTGAACTTGCCTTGTAAATAATGTTATAGTGACTTTGGTAGTAGTGTAGGAGACACTACATTACATATAAAAATTAGGTCTACTTTTAATACTTCAAAGGGGCCAGCTGGCAGCCTGTCTGCCCAATTTGGCTACAGACTACATTAGTCTCCATACTTTCTGTAAACTGTCTTTATCCACTAACGCCAATTGAATACACACACCGTTATACACAGCGCTACCGCTATAGAACTAAAATGTAGCCTAATGAATATAACTGCTAAGATTTTGACAGTTCACAGTTTTAAAGTCAATGTTTAGAAGCTCTTACACGTTCAATTTAGTTCTTTTTCTAATATTCAGAGTCGCTGACTTGCAGTCTAATCTCATACTTTTGAAACGAAATAAAATTATATAAATAACTTTTTGGACATCATAAATTACATCGGTTCAACATAGCCCTGTCCTGTTTGTCGACAAAATTTGACATTAATCTAGATGTTCCGAATATCGGGTACGGCGGCCGTCTTTATAGAGACGAGCCATCTGCGCAGGACATTCTTCAGGACACTCTCTATTCCCTCATTCTCATATTCCGATGGGACGGCAATCCGACAGGACCGGAGAGAAATTAGGCGCAGGATCGACGGCTTAACGTGATCCTCGAGGCACGGGGGTGTATCACCGCCACCGCCTGACTCCGGACAGTTATTATAAATTGAAAAACTCCAATAACAACTTTGATCTAACCCGGTATTCGAACCCAGGACCTCCAAGTCTGTGGTTGAACATACTTACTACTGGACCGCAGGCACCTACCAGATATCCATATATAGTATTAAGTGATGTTAACTCACAACGTGACAGCGGCCACGTGGCACGATCGCTCACATCCATTAGCAATCGCAGTTTATCACACACACGTGGTCGTTGTATCTCATACAATTGTAATTCATCCATGCGTTTACGTTTATGTTGTGTTAATAATTGTAATCGAATTAAAATAAATGCAATTGCATTGACGTATGTATAAATTGTTTTAAGTCAGTTCAGAAGTGGTAAAGATGTTGCACGGTGAGAGAAAAGTTTGTGTTAAAATAAATTAATAAAATACATTGTTAAATAAATAACATTATATTTTAATGTCTTTTTAATGCTTTGCGAGGGCGGATTGTGTTTATCATACGAATCTTTGGCGTTAACAGCAGCTCCCCTACTTGTACCATAAGTAACTAATGAATGACACCATGTTATAGATAAGAATGATAAGTATGTCGCACTTCCGTTGCATAGTTTTACTATCCACTATTTGGTATATTAAACTTATTTTATTAAACATATTATACTAACTAATCTTACCAGTAAGTTAATATGACTCTAGTCTGTAAGTTAAAGTTGTGTAATAAGGCTACTACTTACTCCTTACTCATGTAACACTAGGTAGTGCACGTGCGAAACAGTCGAGCTGTACAACGCAACTGATGGCGATGTTAGATGTAACGAAAGCCAACCAGAGCACTCGAGGGAGGGCGGTGAAGACGCAGTCGCTAGACATGACTAGCAACTACGGGATTAACTTTACCAACCCTTAAGGAGGAAGTGCAAATTTAATTTCATTTTATTATCCTAATTAAAAATAAATAAATATATATTAAAGTACAAATATGTGTATGTTCGTTACTATTTCACGCGAAAATTACAAATCGTATTTATAAAATTTGATTTATAAAATCATAATTTTCTTCGAAATCCCACCTGTAACAATAGCAGTATGCGGTAAGGAGTATTCACCTTAAGATGGAGAACATTTACCAAAGGAAACTGTACATCCCAGTAACAACCCCAAATGAATCATTGTTTACAAATTGGCTATGCCTTGAATGGGACAGTCGCCTATCGGTGGCCGTTCACAATTAGTTCGCTCTCGTAAGGCTTCCGTTCGGAGAATCATTCATTCACGGTGCTCACGTGATACATTATCAACTGTATAATTAGCTTGTGCATATTGTTAACACGTGTTGTTTAGGTGTGTGTAATCTGCATGTATGTTACTTTACTGCTATGTAAAAGAGTGGTTGATGTCACATGTTGTAAGAGGTAGTGCCACATTGCATGCTTGCATGCAGCCGAATTGGGCTGGCACGACCGGGGAGGTACCTCTCGCTTACACGAGACCGGCGTGAAGTGACAGCTGTGCTGTCGCGTTTCGTGCGGTATGTAAGTAGCCGGTGGCCCATGGAGGTGGGAGGAGAAAGGGGGGCAGCGCATATGTATATTCTTTATGCAGATGTCAATGGGCGTCGGTAGTCATGAAAATGGCTACAACTGCTAGTTTGCCCCCCTATACCATAAAAAAAAACATGTGTTTAACTAAGTTTACCCGCGGTTTTACCCGCGTGAAATCCCAAAAGAACCATTTCTAGGATTATTATGTTTTTCCAATGGAATCTATGTCAATTACATCCAAATCCGTTCAGCACTTTTTGCGTAGGTATATAACAAATATGATATGTAAAATGTTATGTACATTGTAGATATTATTGCGCAATTAAATACATATAATATTAGTAGGATTTCGTACTATGAGAAATGTCGCATTTTTATTCATAACTTGTATAATAATTACGTGCGATTAAGACTAAATTGAACATTGTACCAATAAATAAAAATATTTGTGTCATTGTTACAACAAAAAGTTTCACGCCTCATAACGCTCACTCGTATAACAAAAGTTATCAATGAACGCGTCACAAACAAAATTACAGATGGATGGGGACAATTTGCGAGAACTATCCGTAACACGGCACAAAGGGCCCCATCCCGGGCGTTATCGACCGATCTGGTGTTCAATCTCTCCCGGTTGGTTTACCGTGACAGGTAGCTGTTCCACATGCCAACGGGATTCCCGTGGAGTTCCATAGAGCTGGGAATTCCAACAAATAAACGGCGCCCGCAATCTCGTCTTTATTACGATTTACGGCCCGTGTTTTTTTTGTACGTTGTTTTCTATTTCAAAACGTTTCTTTTTCTTTTCTTTAGTGATTTCTTGTTTAGAATGTAATTATGTTGTCAATGATGGTTTCTATTTTAAATATATTTAATGTAAATAATGCTAATATTATAAAAATATGTTTGTTTATTTGTCCTTTTACATCAAAACGGAGCAAAGAATTGATGTTATTTTTGTTTGGACATCGTTGGAGAAGTGAATAGTAACATGGACTTTTCCCCGTGAAATTATCTCATTTTATTTACAAAAAAGACAAATTAATATGATATAATAATTTTACTTATAGAAGATATTATTTTTGGCGAATACTTTTACTTGACACAAAATAGCTCGTCAATTTACTCTCTATATTACTCTAGATAACAGAGCCAGGGTGGGAGTAGTTAAGGAAACTGGGTCGGATCCTCACTCCTGACCGCAACTTCGACCGACTTTTATTGGCTGTTTTATATGTGCGCTCTATTATTAAACTAAGATTAGCTATAAAAAGAATTAGTACGACCTAATGTTGGTGGCATAGTTTACACTTGCGGTTTGTATCTCGCTTTTGATTTGAGTGTCCACGTCAGTTTCCTTGTAGCTAATAAAATATAGGCAAGTATATATGCAGAGCCTGTTTTTGCCCCCTTATATTTTTTTTTGACACGACCCATCCTTATACCCATTTCCACCCTTATACCTTATGTAATGTCCAAACGGACACGCCAATGTTATGTTTTACCTTGAACGGCTTGACCAATTTTGACGTGGTTTTCAATGTAACATGTGTTTTTCGTTAAAGATCTTAACAAATATTCATAGATTGTACAATCTAAATAATTCTATCTTTTTGTTACAGGTAAGCACAGTATACATAATATATAATGTGTAACACAGTATAATCAAAAAAGCGTCTCCAACAGAGGTAAGAAGTCATATTTGACCTTTAATTTAAATGTCTGTTGAATCTTCTAAATAATGGTTAGTGCAATCTAGCAGTGGCTTGCGCCATACGCTGGCTCAGTGAACATGTTGATAACTATTAACTGGCAATAGTAGTGCCACTGGCACGGGAGTATAAGTACCTCCTGGTCTGTCTCTTACGGGAAACCTGTCTGTACCTGTGACCAGTTTACACACTGAGGTCTGACACTATCTTGACGTAAATTAAAAATTTGGTATTCTAGTATAACATAACATAAATGTTAACCTAACACCGGCAGAAGTCTATGGGCGGCGGTAGTCATCTATTCGTTTGCCTCTTATCCTAAAAGAAAAAAAAACCCAATTTGTTTGACGTCTCACTTCGTAGTGAGTTAATCGTAAGACTATCCCTTACGGATAAATGAGTGGCAAGATAGATCTCGACTATTCCTTTTATAGCCGCTTTCAGAGCCGGATTAAATTAATAAAAGGTGCAATTGCTACGGGCCTCACCGGGGCTTACGTATCAATCAATCTGTAGGGGAGAGTCGGACATATTGTACCTACCATTTTCAGTTTCTGCTAAATAGGTATCTTTTTTGGTGTTATTCAAAGTAAGCTATAGAGCTTCTGAGGCACATAATTTAGAGTCTCATTAAACATGAAACGCAATATCAACATCCTACTGTTAATACATTTCACATAATATGCGTTTTAAGTTTTAAGTTTAAGTTATAGGTATACCTACTACTCGATTCTCCCCTGATACTTAAAATGATGGTAAATTAAAAGCCGCTGAGTAGAATCGGCTAGGTTCATCCACCATCCTTTATTTTATTTAGGTATCTTAAGATGTATAGAATATTAATCTATTCTTGTTTAAAGTTTGTTAACATTTCATCGGCTGCCTTAGCTGTCATGAGAAAACACTTATGTTTAGTAATAAGCGGATAAAGGCAGAAGATAATTCATCCCGATTAGAAAACTATAATTGTTTTGCGGCTAAACAAAACACAGCCACAAAGGCAAAGCCATACAAATGTACTTCGCATTTGTTTAAGTATTATAACTTTCTCAATGCGGCCGCCATGTTTAAAGTAACTAAAAAGTTAGAGGTCAGACGTGAGCGAGGCTTGAACTGAAAAAGCCAACATCCATTTCTATTTGAGCGCATGAAAATTTTATCATCGTTACTTGGCTGTAAGAGAGCGTTCGGAAATCCGTCCCAGCTTTATAATGCAGACGTGACATCCCGTATCCCATCCTATAGGGATGTGGGCTAGGGCTGTCGATGGCCATTATTGTTGACACGGGCCTAGTAAGTGATTTTCGCGTTTTTGTCTACCCTTTTACGAAGGCTATTTTAAATCGTAACCATGTTTTTTTAGAGTATAAAGGTCAAACGAGCAGTCGGAGCCATTTTCATGACTACCTACGCCCACAGAAATCCGCACAGAAGGTATACAGATGCGTTGCCCTTCATCCTACTTACACACCGTACGAAACGCGACAGCACGGCTGTCACTTGACGCCGGTGTCGTGTAAGGGAGGTACCTCCCCGGTCGTGCCGGCCCAATTCGGCCGCACGCATGCAGCGTGGCACTACCTCTTACAAATCTTGTTTGGTGTCAAATGTGTGTCAACCGCGCTGGCGGCCCGCCAACTATAATTAGTAAAAAGTTGATCATTAGCCGTGGTATTGTTGTCGACAGGTAAATCCGAAGTCTTGTGTTCGCGGATTATGTAATTTAACTTTCTTTTCGTGCCACGCCTATTTGTTCGAATCGCCACACGTAATCATAGTAACGGGCTTAGGGGAGGTAAATTTGATTTAATCACTACGTATTATAAAACAAAGTCGCTTTCCGCCGTCTGTGTGTCTGTATGCTTAGATGTTTAAAATTACGCAACAGATTTTGATGCGATTTTTTTTCTTTTTATAGCATAGGACATAAAAGAGCAGTTGGATCACCTGATGTAAAGTGATCACCAACGCCCACAGACATCCGCAACACCAGAGGTCTAACAGATGCGTTACCGACCTGTGAGGAAAGAATAAACTCTTTTATTGAAGATTAATGATTTCTTTTTAAATATATAGTGAGTTCATATGTATATTAAATTTGTATTTCCTCCATTTTTGAATTCCAAAATCCACACGGGCGAAGCTAGTATAATATTAAATTCATATAATTATGTGATTATGAATGTGATATGTGATTATGAATATTTTATCATTTTAGAATTATATAATTTTATGTCTTATTTCTATGTTAGCTATATGTACGATAGAATGGTCGTTTTGTGTTTTTAAAATAAATATCCTTTAATTTAATAAAATACCTTTCAAATTAGACTTTGGAATATAAATATATAATTATGTACATAATAAGTGTAATAATACTGATGGTTTTAAGGATTTTGTGTTGTATTGTGTTTTTTGTATTTATTATAATAAAAAATTGCAAAATATGCGTACTATAAAAGCTTTGTAACATCTTGTGTAACCATTTTTGTGCAAATAAAGTTTTGTAATTAATAATGATAATTATAACAATTAAACCACTGAATTCTTACATTACCAACATTCGTTAGTCTCTTTCTTTCAATTAATTTTAAAATTCAAAAAAGCATATGGTAGCAACATCTTGACATACATTTGGAACGTAGAAATAATGATATCAATAGTCAATACGCAATAAAACTAAAGTCCTCTATGCGGATGTCTATGGGCGTCGGAAGTTATGAAATAGTCTCTGACTGCTCGTTTGCCCCTTATAGGTACCATTAAAACAAAAAAATAGAGTAAACAAATGTAGAGTAACTAGTAATGTTATTATAGGTATAAAAATCTGTCAGGACGTTTTTCTGGGCTGACTCGAACGATTTTATATCGCACAGACATTTTGTCCTACTTAAAATATAGGCTATATTTTATTACTGCGATATTTATTGACACGTGGCGCGGTCGGTAATATATCAGTTCTAATTCCATTTGAGCGTGCAGTCAATATTTGACGATCACCTTGAGATCGGAAAGGTTATAGTGATGTCTGCAGTACGCCAGTTGCCACTAATTAGCCTTGACTCGCAGAACACATTTGGCGCGGCTATAGTTTAACATGGGCCACATATGTACATATATGTATAATTATATTATAGTTTAATCACTGCATAGTATAAAACAAAAGTCGCTTTCCGCCGTATGTGTGATCTTTAAAATCACGCAACAAACTTTGATGAGGTTATTTTAATAGATGTGAAAACTCTAATTTTGAAATCCGAAATCTACACGGGAGAAGCTGCGAGCGGAAGCTGGTTCAAAATACACGAAAAGAAAGTAATAAAGAGACTTGTGAAGATATAAACTTTACTTTCTTGCGCTTTTTGTAATATAAGGATATATCTTTCGCCTTCAATAGACCATCGGAAACTCATAAGAACGGTGACTAACAACAGTATCAGTATTGTACTGCGGTATCAGTCAGAAGACCAAATGTTCTTAGTCGTATTACGTAATCCGAAAGCTGTAATGGGCTTCTGTTCACCACAGCAAAATTTCGGGTCCAAAAAAAAGGAAGAAATTGAACGCACACAATGAAGCTGTTGTATTTATTTTGTCCAAACCAATTTTGTAAGTAGTATTTTAAGGGCCAGATTGAAAACCAGTGTCGCAACAGCGACATTGGGCACACTGAGTCTGTTTCTCTGCATCGCAATTATTTTGTTCTACCTTTTGTACAGGTTTAATAACAGCACAATGTATTCCAAATCAAAAATATTTCAACAAGAACAAGAACGATGACTTTAAAAGTGCAAAATTACCGATGTTTTGACTCCTGCAGCCCTACGCCAGTGAATAACCGATGGCCGGACCCCCACGGGCTGCAACGAGGAATAAAAACACGTCTTTGTTCAGGCGGGACTGTTACTATGACTCAGACGTATCAATCGCCTAGCTCTCATCACTACTTTATAGAGCACCTCACTTTAATGACGTTTGAAATTCGTTTCAATGGTTTTATTTGAGTTTCCCTTTTTTATAGTATAAGGGGGCAAACGAACAGCCATTTTCATTACTACCAAAGCTTATAGACATCCGCATGGAGATTATACATAATATGTTGATAATATAGCCTATATTTTAAGTAGGACAAAGGTTATAATGTCTGTGCGATACACTAAAATCAATTTAGTAGTTTGCTCTGACAAACATTGTGACATAAGATTTTATACCACCTAATATTAGTATTAGTTACCTATTTTTTTTAAGTAGTATAAGGGGCAAAGGAGCAGTCGGAGCCATTTTCATTACTACCTACACGCGCACGAAACGCGACAGCACACGTATCACATTCGTTTCAAGTTCCGGTTATATTTGCGTTTAGTTTGTTTGTATAATTATAATGTAAGTTATCGTTGTGTCGTTAAGTTGTTTAGTCTATATCTCTTGCACAAACGTGTCTACGTCGCGGGTCTACGCTAAACTGTGTATAAAGCTAAAGAGTTTATTTGAACGCGCTAATCTCATTTGATCTCATTAGTTCCTGGCTCGATCTGTACCATTCCCATTTGCCAAGGAAGGTTATAAGCTATATAGTATATACCACCATGTTGTTAGAAATAAGAGCGAAGTACGTGGATAGTGCAGGTGAAACCGCAAGGCTTTGCTAGTTTTAAAATTTCCAGGTGTGATTGGTTTGATGAAAAAGACCAAGTCCAGTAGTGGGCCTATAAATAATAATGTAATGGCATACCATATGGACATCAGTATAGACTATAGAAGTTGTGCGGATATGTTGCCTATTTGTCCGTCTCCCACTGTAATGTGCCACCGAAAACTTACCGCATCATACGCATTAGCGCAGCCGTCACTTTGCGGTGGTGTCGTGAACGATGGTGTGAGATAGCTACTACAGTAGCTACTAGATCAAAGGACACAAAATAATGATACAGGTGCATGCATTTCTAAATCCAGAGTTTTATCTAATAGAAAAGTTCCGATCCTCTTAGACGTAGCTTGATGATAATATATAGAACACATAAACTTCCTTATCAAAGGGTCTGTGGACAGTGAAAGATTCTTTGAAATCGGTAGAATATTTCCTGAGAACAGCGCGTTGAACCAAACAAACAAACTCGTCAAGTTGTTTAATATTACATTTTATCCAACGTGTAGCCCAGTCAGCTAGTATTAATATACATCACAGCAATAGGTACTGAAATGTCCTCCCGAACCGTCCGACTTACTTTCTCAGCAATTACTCAAACCGCTAATTGTCGTTTTTCGCCGACGTGTTGATCAAGTTTACAAGCCGCTCGAAAATATTTACTGTCACCCGCGGTAACGGTTCTCCGACTGGAACCGGTTCCCGCAGATACGCGACAAACAGCACACGACAATAATTATAAAGTGAATGTTAATTTGTGTTATTGAGTGTTTGCTCCCATATTATCATAGTGGATCCGTTTGATGCTTTAGCGTAGGTGAACCAGTTATCTAATCGTCTGTTGGTTTGACGTCCATAGACATGCGCACAATCAAAAGATATGCTGAGGTGACATGTATAGTCTTACTTTTAGAGGAAACCCTTATCTAACATATCTAACTAGTAAGAGATAGTTCCACGCTGCGTGCATATATGAGTATGCATATATGAGTGCATATACTATATGGGCCGGCACGCTCGCTTACGTGCTACCGGCGTTTTTACCGGCTCCGCCTGGTCGTTTATACAATAAAAAAATACCTTGTCCTCTCCCTTGGGCTCATGTACAAGCCAAATCACTTCAAAGGAGCTCAACTTAATTAATCATTAAATTGCGAAGTAGACATGCCCCCTTGGTCACACAACAATACATTTAGGTATTGTTCATAATCATACGTAGTCGATAATTTAAAAAAAAGTGTGTGCTTTACACCACACAACTAAAGTAAAACTTAATTATTGAATTACTCAAGTACATTAACGTAGTTACAACGATATAACGTCATATGATATTTATATTTTAATTAAATACAAAAAGTTACACTTATATCGAATTTGAATTTTGAATTTGAATGACAACTTCCATTGGCCTCGCCCGATGTGTGATTTTTGTAACGCTCTCGCCAACTTACTCCCCAAGTAAAGCGCGCGTATAGAAGTTTTACTTCAAAAACTCCGAAAGCGTAGCAATCACATCACGTCTTTATTATGTACTCACTGGTATTAGAGTACTTTTCCCCCTCTTGCTGGTCCTATTTCGCTGCCCTCTAAATCTGCTCATTAAATAACAAACGGAGCGCCTGTTGTAAGAAGCTGCTCGATGTCGACACGTGGGCACACGGTTTGGCAATTGCAGATGATATCGAGTCCTTGACATTTATGTCACATTCATGTTGACTTGACATCTAATGACTATGTCAACATGTGGATACTAGGTCGCATCCGATGTCAGCGGGGATTAAGAAGAAACCTGGGAGTTGGGAAAGTCGCTATACTCTAATTTTATATATTTGAAATATAGCTTGTGAATTTGAATGTAGTATTAAACTACCAGCAAGCTCGCAATCAACTAAGTAACCAGAGATGGAAATTACATTAGTATTATTTACAATGAAGGTACTTAATACCTTATATATCAATTAAATATGAAAAATAATTGTAATTTCTAGTTGGAAACTGGTTGGTGATGATAACACCAAACCATCTTTTACTAATATCAATGTAAGGTATAGCATATAATACATTCCTACCTACTTAAGCCACAAGTTGCCCTATGCTAAGCTGTCTGAGAGAAAGGGGCGTGATCACTCTACCCTTCCTTTTAAGTCATTCTCTCAGATCCTAGGTATCCCATATTATTTGCCCACTTTCAAAATCGCTGTCACCAGCCAGCCCTATAATATATATATAACCGATAAAATTTAACCACCGCCATAGATTATTAAACAGTTACCATGTAACCACGTAAAAGATCTACGGATAACAATCATAAACAAACATTTTTATTACTTCGTAAGGAACTAAGCGGGCGTGTTGCTGACGCAATCATATAATTACACATTATTAGTTTGATTTACAGTCGGGAGCACATGTTGTGAATTGCTGGTGTTAGGGTCACTAATCACTTTACGGCCACTGAGTGTATAATTTTAGTGGCCAGTTACCCGTTGTGGTGGTGACCCTGTGGCGTAAGGGATATTTGATACTTTTAAGCGTAAGCTTCCGTCGCACAAAGCAGTTCTAATTACTGGGGTTGTTTTAGCTAATTAGTATTTATTTTTAATGAATTATTTTCTTAATGATGAAAATGAGGCTATGTACCTCACAAAACTGCTTACGCAGTTTGTCTGTGAGATCTTCAGTCTCAAATTATACATTTATATGTAGGTACTTGTAACAATGTAATCCTATTAATATTATAAATGCGAAAGTTTGTAAGGATGTTTGTTACTCTTTCACACAAAACCTACTGAACGGATTTTCGTGAAACTACAGTAATATAGCTTCCATATCAGAATAACATAATAAGTTAAATTTTGAATCATTTTTGAAGTCCGAAATCAACGCGGGCGAAAGCTAGTATATTATATTAAACTATTTAATAAATATTTTTTAAGCTCACGTGTATACTTAATTTTAGTATCCAGATTCCTGATGTAGTGCCACACTGCATGCTTGCATGCAGTCGAATTGGGCCGGCACGACCGGGGAGGTACCTCTCGCTTACACGACACTGGCGTGACAGTGACAGCTGTGCTGTCGCGTATCGTGCGGTGTGTAAGTAGCCGGTGGCGCATGGAGGTAGGAGGAGAAAGGAGGGCAGCGCATCTGTATAGCCTCTATGCGGATGTTTGTGGCCGTCGGTAGTCATGAAAATGGCGCCGGCTGCTCGTTTGCCCTCCTGTATCATAAAAAAAATCTATTTTCCACGGGATCGAAATTTAAGCGGGTGAAGCCGCGGGGCGCAGCTAGTAGTAATATATATTCGAATCACGATTCACTTCATATTTGTCACACTACCTCTACAATCCTGCTCTCTATACAAACGCCGCGCTCCGATAGCAAACAAAATAAATAATTATGCATTAATATATTAACAGCTATTAATAACCTAATGACATCAACGTCGTCCATTGTTGTGTGTTGAAATACCTTTTGTTAATGTATTACACATTATAACTCGTAATTTAAATTAATATTACAATCATAAAACGACAATTGTTAATGTATTGTTATTATGTTATTTACGGAAGCAACCCCATTTCATAGTTTATTCGTGTTAAGATGATATATACAAATTATTTTTTGTCAAAAATATCAAACCGACCTGAAGCAGAGAATCTCCTTCATCTCCTTATTTGAAGTTCGTTAAATACCAAAACCTTGTCCTAATTAACAAATATTTTTCGGTAAAGTACCTACATAAAAATCTATCTTCAACCTCGCAGAAAATTCCGACATAATATATTCGGACTAAAACGTACATATATACATACAGGTACAAAGTGACAGCTGTGCTGTCGCGTTTCGTCTATTGTGTCAGTAACCGGTGGCCCATGGAGAGGAGAGGAGGAAGGAGGACCCATCTGTATAACCTCTATGTGGACATCTATGGGCGTCGATAGTCATGAAAATGTCTTCGATTGCTCGTTTGAAAGTAGGTTAAAAATAACGTACCAGTTGGATCTCTTATAATGTTGTATTAATATTATTGTGATTCATAAATCGAGCCCATTCATAAGACACCCGGGTGCTTAGTGCGGACGAGTCGAGAATCGCTAATATTTCTTTCAATACAACGCCCACAGACAAAGTCATTAAATATACCTTGTATATTTTGTATAGACGCTATGTTTTTTGTATGTCGTATGGATGGTTATGTTCAGTATGTGGTGCTTGATGTTGCAATAAATTTGTTTAGGCATATATGCTCAGATACAAAAATGCTCTCTTGTTATACGTGCGTACCTGTCCGTAGCTGGCGAGCAAGTGGCTACGTGTACGTCGTAATGCGTGAGTACACTACAATATGCGTTGTTTATGTCAGGTGATCTCTGGACTAAGTCCTAATGGATCCCCCAGAATGGCCGGCAACGCGACAGGCCTTTTCGAGATGAGCTATCTAGCATTTAACAGAGAGAAATCGAAGGAGAGTACTCTCTACTCTTGCGCCTCGCCTTTGCCCAGCTATGGGGCGCGGGCTGAAAATAATAATCAAATGTATCGTAAGAAGTTGGGGGTGAATTCCTGCATTGCAGCTGGTTTAGGCTCGCATGACCGGGAATCTCCACAAAATACCAGTTTAATAGTTATCATGTCGCGATTCGTAATTTTTTTGTGAGAACGTATTTTAGAAAAGGACAGAAAAGGGACTGTATTTTAGAACATTTTTTTAGAAGGTTGGCAGTAAGAATGGGGCGAAGAAGGAAAACAAATTTGTTATTACCTTTGAATATACGGATGTTTGTAAGCGTCGTAACTCATAAAAGTTTGCGAATGTTCGCTTGCACTGCTGCTATGAAATATAAATAATTATTAATCTTATCAATTCGTTGCAATTATTAGTATCTATACTCCGATCAAATTTCTCCGAAATTTACGCGTAAACGTATCTTTAATCAATTTTCAAGGAAAATCAAGGCTTAATTTATTTATTATGTTGATAGTGTATACTCAAGAGCACTAAAACGCTTGCTTACATCATCCGAACCGATCCTGACCTGAATTAGAACCGCCTTTATAGAATCTAGATCCTAGATGAAGGAGATATTGTAATTGCAATTCGGCTTTAATTAGTCATTAGATTATTACATTAAGCTGACCTATTTAATTAAAATGATGACGTAGAAGATAATGTAAGAGGTAGTGCCAAACTGCATCCGCGTAGCCAAATTGGACCGGCACGACCGGAGATGTGCCCCTCGCTTACATGACACCGGCGCTAAGTGACAGCTGTGCTGTCGTGATTTCTGTGATGGATAAGTATCCGCTGAACCATGGATGAGGGAAGAGAAAAATGGCCAACGAATGTACAGCCATTATGTGGATGTCTATGGTCGTCGGTAATTTATATAAAAATCCCGACTGCTCGTTTTTCCCCTTACACCTATTATACTATAAAAAAAAACTTTGCGTTCTAATTACATAAATGTAGATTTGAAAAAATATGTTGACTAGTTTTAAAAGCGATATCAGAATCACATACAAGATAATAGAGTTATTTTCGTGTAAATAAAAAAAAACATTCTTATCACAAAAGCGTTATTACCTAAAACTGTCAAAGGCTTTTGTCACAAGCGTGTCGAACAAAAACCTATAAAATGTGGAACATTATTGTTCTGATAAGGTTTGATAAGGTTTGACCTTAACCGCTTCCCCTTCTTATCAGTAAAGCTGTAGCTTTCACAAAGTGCCAAGTAACAGATACATGATATACGGATTATCTTATTTGTACAGATAACCAAATGGCGATAACTTTATTCGTACGTTTTTATTAACAATTATGTATATAAAAGAGCTTGAATCTACATAAACGTGGACTGGGGTTGATGACCTTAGAATACTGAATAGAGATAAAAGTGTAGAGATTTCGATTCTCGTTTAGGAGTAATCTGAATTTAATAGAATCCGTATACTTTTGCTTATATTTTCTATTGACTCGCAATTTGTAGTTCGTAGATTGTACATTTTGTTTTAGTTATATTAGAATGTTATATTAGTCTTCTGTGATCATTTTGTAGGATATATGAGACTGTGGATATCTATGTAGAGATTAGAGTAGCACCTCGCGTAATAACACATGATTGTACAGCTGTTTATGGGTGTTGATGGTCTTTTGTTGCTTTTTTGCCTCCCAATCGATCCCTTCTCAAAATTATAAATGTGAATATAAGATTGTTTGTTACGTTTTCACGCCAAATCTACTTAACCCCTCGTCATTAATCTTCGTACATATAATCTTAGAGGTATTAGAAAGGACGTAGGATATTTTTTACATATATTAAAAAATTACTGACTCGAGCGAAACTGCGGTAAAAACTAGCATCAATCGATCGATTTATCGAATAATATCGTTCCATATTTATGTAACAATAGCCAGGCATTATTATATATTTATTTATTTTTATTGTGCTCTGGCTCTCTTGTTGCGTAAAAAGCTGTATCAAAAATTAGTTTATCCTATATACCGTCAGTCATCCAAACAAAAACACGAACAAATATGGGTTGCAACGGGCACTGGGACACGTCACAACATTTCATAAATTAGTAATGGATTTCGATGACGTAATAACAGCGCAGCGGCGGCGGACAATTATGTCACAACAATCATAATTTATTGACAACCGAACCCGCTTTGTGCCTGCGACGGACCCTTTCACACTCGAGAAAAAACCAACAAGCATGTCTACAACAAAACATTATCAGGAACACGGCCGCTGCGGAACACTGCCGTTATTGTTATCGCTTACAACGTAATAAGCAGCCTCCGTCCCTATCACACATGCCCAAACACAACCGGAGAGAGGAGGACGAGCGTATGTCAGTTGTGTAGGCGCACAAGTACAATGACGTAGGCAGGATGCTCGGGCGCAGCTGGTTGGGACTTTTTTGTTGTATTTTTGTTCCTTTGCGCGCAAAAAAGTTCGGTTTCGCGCAGTTTAGCCTGGATGAGTCGTGCTTCCGTAGTGGGAACGGAAAATGCGAATGCGTCCCGATTACATACTCGCATTGCCTCGAGACTGTAATTTGTGTGAATAATGATACCGAGTACGGCCAATTCATTAATGCGAGGCAATTTTGTAAGCAAATTTCCGTAATTAAACAAATTTTGTGATATAATTTACGCGTAATAATACATTTAACAATGTTTTACGCTTTGATGAATGAGTTAAGCGGGTAGAAGGATTTTTTAACCCTTAGCGATCTGACTTTTGTTTGATTTTAATTGCATGATCACTTGACGTTGGTACTGGAGACCGCTTGTGTTTTTAGGGTTTATAACAATTTATTTAATGCATTATTTGAAAGTCATATATTATGGTAATTTGTAATGTTCCAGTAGTAATGTTATTCTGCATAGTTCTTGATCTCTTGAAAGAGAAGGAATCAATCAACGGCGAAACTTCAAATGGCTTTGATTTTGAATCATCTCTTGCACTGAAAAATCTTTTACGTAAAATCAATGATCATTTAAATGATTAGGTAATGCTACGTGATCCGGAACTTTATTTTCTTTTTTTCTAGCGACGTAATTACCTGATGTCGGTTACAGAGGCCGAACAAATATTATCTTTATTTTATAAACAAATACCTTCAGAGCACTCGAGCCGTAAATCTGTTACTGTAGGGCGAAAGTAAATACAAAGTGACGTCACATACATGGTAACAAAGTAATTAAAAAGAAAGCTGGTGCCTCACAAACGGACTTGGTGATTAAGAGTGTGCTGTTGCTGGCTACGTCCTTATAAGGTGTGGAGTATTGGACACAATAAAAGGCGACACTTGCAATGACACATCTATTCAGTCAAGTTACAAATCAATACTCATTTAATTATGATCGGTACTCTGTATGTATACGAATGCTCTTTAGCGGGCAAAAGGGTTAGCATTCATGAAAACATACACTTTATTAATTATTACACTATTGAGTCCCTTTACTTTGTTGCGTAATTAGTTCGAAATCATTTGGTAAATTATTGCAAATTAATTACGCATAGCGTTTAAGAGTTACGAGGTATTAAGCGTAGCTTTTAAGATATGGAAACAGCGATATTAAAAAATGGAACGTGAAAATTGTTTCTTATTTAGTTGCCTATTCTATATTTATCTATATAGAGCAGCTATAATTATGAAAGCAATATAGGTGTGCAAAAAAGAAATATTTATGATATTTTTTTCTCAACTAATCGAGTTACCGAAAAGCAATGTTGCTGTCGAAACCAATTTTGATATAACTTCAACAGTAACGCGTGATGTAAGGACTAAATGGATCAATAGTTTACAAAATGTCTGCTTATCAACGATAACGTGTATACGTACACGCAGACGCCTGACACTGTCCCGACGCCCCCGCAGGCTCAATAAAAAAGTCGCCTCTAAAAACCAATTAAAATCAATCAAGCGTTCCTCCAACCCTAGTTTCCTCTCCGTGATACCAGATAATGAAAGCATTAACAGCCTCGCATGTACTCCTAGCCCGCGGCATTAATACCAGTTGGGGACAAAAAGTCAAGGGAATTGTGTCTCTCGATGTACATACGCCTGCCTCTTATCAATAGTCTGGATGTATTGTGATCAATCTATTTCGATGTAATCGTGGCATCAGCCCACTTTTTTCATTTAATTATAAGTTGTTATTGCATTTGCTAAAAGGTCACTTGTTTGTGTGTTGCAATCAATGTTTAATTTATCGTAGTAACTCCGTAGAACCTTTTTGAATGTCAAATAGTATAAGTTAGTTCAATTACATTTGGTGTTCGTCCCTAACAATTTACTTAAATATTGATTAATTCAATTGCAATAAGATTCCTCTCTGTTTTTCTGCAGATCTACGACTGGAGCCGAGAATGAGACTGTAACTGTTTTTTTATTTGCGACTATCGTTCCATAATCGATGGGACAACAATCGGCTTAAGCTATTAATATAGGTAGAACTTGAGTGTCTAGCGTCGATACGACCGAACCGGGCTTGGGTGTGCTTCTGTATACAATTGGCAATTATCTAAGTGTATACTTTACATAATATATAATATGAGGTGGTTCTGAGAGTGTATACACGGTCACCTATACACGGCAGATTTATGATGTTGCTACTATCTTTTAAAAGTAATCTATGCTCGCAGATGTTGTGAACGTTCGTCAAAATCAAGCTGAATAAGCAATGCCTAGCAAAGAAACAGGGAGATTAGTCGTGTTTAAAGTGATTCCTTGCTTCATGTTTAAAACTCGCGGTTTGGAAGATGTTGGAAAGTTGTCTCGTTTTGGAAGATACCCACGTTTATGTGAGCTGCCGTACTTTTAATCAGTCACTTACCTATAGAGCAACATACTATAAGATACATACAGTCACTGTGGGCTCGAATACCATACAACGATGGCTCGAACAAACTCCCCTAAAAAAAGAAATATTCAACTTCAACAATGAATCGTAATTCGTAAATAACTTAAGCTAACACCTCTCGAATTACGATCGGATATAAAAACCCAATTTCCTGCATATTTATTTGCCGATAAATATTAATAAATTTCTATTAAATACGATATTAATACAGTTAATGATACGCCGGGTACGCAACAAACAACCCCAATTATAATAATGAGCGTTTAATAAACGTTGAAAAAATAATTCATTAGTCCCGGCGAGAGGAAATTAACGCGCTCATTGAATAATACATACCGATGAGTTTCAATGAACCACCCAGGAGTGGAAACCGTCGACTAAATTATATTAACGTTTTTACGTCAACTTGGGGTCAGCTTTACCATTTAAACTAAAATGTTTCCTATGGATCTTGTTTCTAAAGACATATTTTAAGACATGCGGTGATGGAATATGAGGAGTAAAATCTTGTGAAACGGAAAATTTGATCGTAAGGGTCAATTCACACCAAAAGCACGGCGAAGCGCAGCAAAGCGAAGCATAGTTTAGTGTCATATGAATTTCAACTTTATAATAATTACTATAATACTTATTATCGCATGAGAAACTCGAACGAGACGCGCGGATTCCCGCGACTGCACAAGAAGTCGCTGGAATCCGCGCGGAAGTCGCGAGAATTCGATAATAAGTACTACAGTAATGAAAATAAAGTTTAAATTTATATGACACTGAAAGTGCGCTCCGCTACGCTGCGCTTCGCCGCGCTTTTGGTGTGAATTGACCCTAACCCTTTACCTCGCTTAAATACTTATCATGCTCAATGTAGGTATATTTCAGAATTCTTCAAAACTAATTTTCATTCGCGTGTAAGCATGTGATTTATGATGGTCAATTCTAATAATATAAATTTGCTTAAGCTGTTGTCTGCTACTTTTTACATAAAAATTCTGAAAAGTGACTGAGCACATAAAGTTGTTTTATCAAATGTTAGGAACGTTATTTTATTTCGCTCCCAGCCTAAATTGAATGCCGCTACACCGCAGTATCCGGTGGTCATTCATATCTGGTTTCATGATACCTCTAGGGCACTTGTCACGGTGTACGTCGCTGGCCATTAAAAAAAGTACTTTTCCGGCCTTAATATAGAATATATCCTGGATAAGTACGTTGAAAAATATGAGCAAAAAATGTTTAGAATATTGCCAATTTTTTGGTCTTTAATTTTTTTTTAACCTAATAGTGGTATATTGCAAAATTAGAAAGATATTTAAACTGTTCTAATTGCGATGCCCTTTGAGATCTTACTATTTTTTATTGTGAAAGATCTCTTACATTTTATCAATTTTCAGGGTTTCTTAACAATTCACCTGCTACTATTACTATTAAAATCTGCATAGGCTCGTAGTATTTAGTATTTACAACGCATTAGTTATGCGAAACACTAATGTGTTATTAACATTGTACTGCTGAAGGATATACAGACGATGGGATATCGGCAGCGCGGGATAGAGCTCGCTGAGACAGCTCGGTAACGAATTCAATCAAATCGTACTGATTTAATGCAGTGTAAATTTGTATGTTATTCGTGTAACGTAAACTCCGGTATGTTACATCATATATCATGATAGACGCACGTGAGTAGGTAAGGTTTACTCTGTGGTAGAAGTACAGTTGGGACAGATATTTGATAGTCGTCGTCTATCTTTGTGCATTTGGATCGTTCAAAGTGTGTCGTAGCCGCAGTGAATGCTACATGTGTCATGTGCATTAATTACTTTCCCATGGCCGTTCTGACATACTGATGATGATATGGCTAACAATAGCTCTAATATCCAATGTATGTCAGTCTTGATTGGGCATTTATTGTGTCAAACTTTGATTATAGATATCTCTCGTTGCTTCTGGAGACAGTGCAAGTAAAAGAGTCGAGTACATAAAGTATGCTACCTTGAGCATTGAGATTCGCATGTTTATACATTAGTTTGTGAACCCTGGGCTTAGACGGTGCATCAGCATTAGTTAGTAATGATTCAGCATGAAACCAAGATTTCTTCCTTACAATACAAAATATATCCTAAACAAAATATAAGTCGATCATCTCTACTCTGGGAACTAATTTAAACATGTACAGACATGCAATCATATTATTTTATGACTATACTGATAAGTAAACGTCACACATGCGATGAGCTCATGGATTACACCACGATTTCACTTAGCCATGACAAGTTAAACGTGCGTCAAGTAGAATCATGTCTGAATGATGGTGAAGTATCCGATGTGCTCCAATTGGATTACTAAATGACACGTTGACAGATCGCCATCTCCACTTCATTTATGCCATCGCCCATCCAGACGATAGGCGCGAATTGGAAATTGAAAAAGCAAACCTCGGAACGAAATATGATCGTTTTGTTTTGTTCTCCTGATCGATGGGATAGCGTGGGACAGGATATACGATGGAAGCAATTTTGGAATGTTATGGCTCCTTGGTACATGTGCAAATGAATTTTCGAATGTGTAATACATTTAGATTTAAATTGAACGTCTCTATCTGTCTGTTATTTATACATATAATAAAATCGTAGGAAAGTCAAAACTATACATTGAATATTTTTTATTTATTTAATTATATGAAAATGGCTTCGGCTACTTGTTTGTCCCCTTATACTGAAACTGACTGAGTGAGCTCGACTTGTTAATTATCTATCCAGACACAGAGCTCGTGTCAGATGCTACGAAGTCTGTACATCAGCTCGAAAATATATCTAGATCGTAAAACGATGTTGACACAGCACGTAGCTCGTAAATACAACAATGTACAGTAAACAATTGTATTCCGAGAACACAGTATCTACAGATGCGCCCACTCCTCTCCGCCGCGCCGGTACTTCGGTACCCGTTCTAATTTTCATACTTTTTGTTTATTTGCCGACCGTACTATTTATTGGCTGACAACACTTCAAAGCTTTTATAAAAACTGACATATAAATGTGTTAAATATTATAGGGGTTATGTCATTTATAACAAGCATCATCAAGTATCAAAGTCAGTCTTAATAATATTCACCGTCTATCTGTCCATTGCTGGTCATATAACTAAGACAAGGCACCGCCGGTCTCTCGCCACTCGCATGCACCCCGAAACGGTTGCTTTTCTTTCTAAACTCGTGCTTGACAGCCTTGCCGGCCCATTTGTAATCCGCATCTTAAAAGTGGTGCCAGTCTGATAAATTAATTGTTTGTTTATTAACAATCAACTATTGACAATGACAATAAAGGCCAAAGCCTTCGTCCAAGGTGTCTTTATTACGTCCGGATGGAGAGCTGTCGCTTAATGTTAGTTGTTTATGATTTTTTATATTTTAGTTAGAGGTAGTGCCACACCGCATGCATGCATGCAGCCGAATTGGTCCGACACGACCGGGGCAGCACCTCTCGCGTTCATGGAACCTTGTTCAAGCTGTGCTGTGAGGAAAAAGGGGACAACGCATCTGTATAGGCTCTATGCGGATATCTATGGGCGTTGGTAGACATAAAAATAACTCCTAATGCTCATTTATCATCTTAAGCTATATAAAAATTAAAGCATTTTTTTTTATATAGGAGGGCAAATGAGCAGCCGGAGCCATTTTTATGACTACCGACGCCCACAAACATCCGCATAGAAGCTATACAGATGCGCTGCCCTCCTTTCTCCTCCCACCTCCATGGGCCACCGGCTAATTACACACCGCACGGAACGCAACAGCACACAGCTGTCACTTTAGCCGGTCTCGTGTAAGCGAGAGGTACCTCCCCGTTCGTGCCGGCCCAACTCGACTGCATGCAAGCATGCAGTGTGCTACTACCTCTTACCAAAATACCCATGTTCTGGGCCAGGGCGGGGGGCAAACCTGATTCTAAGTAGTATTTCCTAATAAGAAGTAAGAGGTAGTAGGACGTTAAGAGAATCCAGGGGGGACAGCTGCTCCGACCTGCCCCTCCCCCCCGCTCTGTACGCCTATGTACCTATACGCTAAGTAATTTGCCTTATTAATTATGTTTTGTGTGCCCGCGGTGAGTTTCTATCTCAAACAGAAAGTTACAACGTTGGTTAATTATTTGTACGGCGAACCTCAAACTCGGATCTAACACTTGGTTTGCATGACTTAGCTTAAACTTGTACAATCCAGACTCCATAAGTACTAACTTAGCGTTCTTAGGCATTTGAGAATACCAGTTTCGAAGCGTTTTTCGGAACCTGGAAAATCCTATGCTTATTTTATAATTCAGTCTTATCGTTTTACACTTCTGTAAGAAAGTTGAATGTTTTTTAAGAAAAAAAAAAAGATTGGTAAGAGGTAGTGCCACACTGCATGCTTGCATGCAGTCGAATTGGGCCGGCACGACCGGGGAGGTACCTCTCGCTTACACGAGACTGGCGTAAAGTGCTGTCGCGCTTCTTGCGGTGTGTAAGTAACCGGTGGCCCATGGAGGTGGGAGGAGAAAGGAGGGCAGAGCATCTGTATAGCCTCTATGCGGATGTTTGTGGGCGTCGGTAGTCACGAAAATGACTCCGGCTGCTCGTTTGCATATCATAAAAAAAAAAAAAAGTTAAGTAAGTAGTAGGTACTGATGCTATATTGTAGCTCATCTCTGGTCCACGTAATACTGACGTGAAGTGACGGCTATTGTCCATTCGGAGATGAAGAGAAGAAAACCAAAGCATCTGCGCAATTTGTGAATTTGCAACTGTTAATGGGCGTAGTTTTCCGAAAGCTCGTTTGTCCCCTTATGCCATGAAAAATAGAAGAGCAGTCGGATCTTTTGATGCACAAACAGACTTCCGCACACAAGAGGATGCTCTGCGATCTACACGACCGCCTCATTTGGGTCACCCGGAAATCTTACCAACTGCGCAAAATGTGACACTGCCGCTTAATGTCAGTGTAATTTGAGAGAGGAGATTCTCGGTCGTTATCCGTTTGACACTGTTTAATT
>LUGF01043194.1:118449-131021 GCA_001625245.1 Calycopis cecrops
AAGTGTACCTTGTAATCCGACAAATTATATATCCAATGATAAGATTATATATGTTTTATGTAATTATGTACTTTAAAGTACAAATCATACTTAATTTATGTGTGTCGAATTTAGTAAATTATAAAACAATAGAGAGCTTACGTTTTATTATAAAATCAAACATAAATGCACATACATATGTACCAAAATAATCAAGAATTATTAAACAAAATCATGTAATGTATTTATCAAATTACGAAGTTTGGAAATATTCATCAAATACAGATGTAATACATATACAAAGTCATGTCGGATTACAGGGGGCGCCGGATCAGACAGGGGCCGGATTATCGGGGGTCCACTGTATTACGAATTCTCATTTCTGTCCATAAGATCTTGGGAATGTTTATTTGCTAAAAATAATTTAAGTTGGTTTATCTTATCCAACTAGGCACTGAAAATTGTAAGATTTATAGTGTTTTTTTTAATAGAGTAATATTTTTGGTACCTTCAAAATTGCCACAACTATTTGCATATATACTTATGCAATTTCTGTTAGCAACAAAATAATTAGAATAATTTTAAATCTTGACGTTGCTAATAAATATCTTTAATTAAATTTGTAAATTGTGTAAATTTTATGCCGTACCAATTTTACAAACATTCGGACTGCATAGGATTAACACAAGTTTTTAATTTAAATAATTCCTACAAATTATAAAAGTACATTTTAAGCATATTTCTAGATTAAACCTTTAAACTGTTAAAAGCAAAAGCGAAACTGGCGGTGTTTGCATAACACCGCGAACTGAAAACTGCATTCAAAGGGTGAGCTTGCATTTGGAAGCGTTGAACTTTGACCTACGTCTTCTACATCGTGTTACGTGAATTTCCATGTGAAAAGCGAGCAAGGATTATAATGGTCCATGAGCATGCTCATTGAGTTCGGGGTGTAATGATCATCAGCCCGTAGCAAGTCAAGTAGTTATCATAAGTTTACAAACAAGTAGGCTGAATATAGTTGATGGAATGTATTGTCACTTCTTAATGGAAATCAAATAATTAGTAAATTTTTTTAAACTATTTGCAATTTTTAATAATTTAAATTACATGAAATAATGGTTTACCTGATGATGAGTTATTTTACATAATTTAAATTAATAAAAAATTAAAAGAGTAAAAACATAACAGAAAACGAAGAAACAGTAAATTTAATATTTTAGCTCCGGTTGTCAGGTGAAGTAAACTCCTGAAACAAACGCTGTCACATCATTGATGATAATTTTGATTGAAGAGTTCAGTGTGACCTCCTTAGTAAATCCATAAAATATGAGTATACCTAGAGTTAATGATATAATTATTAAAGTTAATGATAATATTGTCCATTTAAATGAGCTGGAAGATACATTTGTCTGTAAGTTTGTTCTAATTGTAATAAACTGGCGAGTGAAAACGACGCAGTACAAAGTAAAACAATAAATACTAACAAGCCATTAATATAGAAACTAGCTCGGCGAGATTAGTATTAATGGCGATGAAATATGATTTCATGTGATTGTTTGGATTAATGTCGTGCAAAGTGAAAGGCACTTTCTACAGCCCTCCGGCCCTAGCGCGAACTCACTCTATTACCAGATACCCGTTACACTGATAACTTAACCGGCTTTCATGATTTCGCGCTAGGTCGGGATTTAATTTGTACATGTTCAAACATTACGTGCTCGAGATCAAATTGGAAAATTTCATTTGGAGCATTCCGAGCAATGGATGCAATTGAAATTTGTATTTTAGAGATAACGTTTTGAATGCGGATCGTAGTCGGCGTAGCGACCGCAGTCTTTTCATTTTCATTTTACCGAAATCTCTTGACCT
Source organism: Calycopis cecrops (assembly GCA_001625245.1). Taxonomy (NCBI): domain Eukaryota; kingdom Metazoa; phylum Arthropoda; class Insecta; order Lepidoptera; family Lycaenidae; genus Calycopis; species Calycopis cecrops. Next base: position 120,301 of record LUGF01043194.1, read on the forward strand.
ATGTTCAAAGTAATGAAACGTATCAAAATATTTTTTTAATATTAATTAAAGATAGAATATTTTTTTGTACATAAATACTATATCGCAACTTCATTACACTTTTCGACATCTGCAATAACTAAGCCTAATTATATAAATCATTAAAGAGGTTATCAACACTATCATTCAAGCCAATTGGGCGCCTAAAGTATATGCTAGATAATAAAGAGGACAAGTTATTGTTCGCCACCAAAAGCTTGCAATGACAATCTCGGTGCAGTAAATGAAATGAAAATTGATAAAATTCATCGATTCATCGATTCAGCTGTAACTAGTCTTTAACTTATCAACAGGACGGCAATAATTGGTGGTATAAAATACAATTTATAGGTTATTATTTATATTACTATTGTATTATATACACGAATATAAAATGGGTTTTTATACGTTTGATTAGATAGAGATGGAGAGAATCTGTATCAATTACATACAGTGGCTCTAAGATGACTAGGCATTTTATGAAATGATACATTAATTTAGTGTTTGAATATTCTTTACCTATATAAATCCGTAGCCGATATTTGAAATGAAAAATGTGCCGAGATTGGTTAGTACGTTTTTAAATTACATACCTAAGTATTTATATTATCTTTAGCCTTTTAATATTTTTTTTAATTGTAGTATTTGTTAATTTTTCTCTATGGTTTTCATCGTTTGTATAAAACCATGGAGCAACAAAACGTTCATAGACCACAGATTACATTTTTCTGTTTTCCGCGTGGCTGTCAGGATTGAGCAAATACAATTGAGGCTACGAATTACGATGTCAGAAGCAGGAGGTTTGAATAACGAGGATGATGATACAGCTTTCTAATACGCATTGTACAGAACATAATAGCGGCTATGTGGGTTAGCAGTTACGTTACAAAGAACGAAATGTTAAATAAAGGAAATATAACGTTAATAGCTTTTCCCCGCGGCTTCGTTCACGTTGAAGCCCTTCAATAAATATCAATGAACATGACGCGCAAAAAGAACTGAACGATAGAATTCCAATTTGTGCCACAATATTTTTTTGGCCCTTCTAAAAATATTTTTTTTTATTAAAAGTATCCTGTCATTTCTAGTACCTCTAAGAATATGTGTACAAAGTGTCATGATGATCGGTTGATTAATTTTGTCGTGAAAGCGTAACAAACAAACTTACATTTATAATATTAGTAACATTTATCCATGCCGATGGAATAACTAACAAAATTATGATAGTGAAAATTTATAATAGTTGTAACATCGCATTTGATACAAAACTTAATTGTAGATCTTTTCTCTTTGTTTTAGTCTCTCAATTTGTATTTACATATAGTAGAAACTTACTTCACTGACCTAACCTTATAACGCATAGGAATTACGCAGGTCGTTATCTAAATATCAGTTGTGATCGCAAATATACGCACGCCACACCACCACGAGCGGTTCCGTTACGCATTCAAAACCAACACTCGTACACTCATCACAAGATTAGAATGCGATTTATTGCATATTCTCGTGACGGTCCGAGCTTAACGACGTGTCTCGTACAACATAAAGTTTGCGAAGGTTTAAATCAGCCTTTGTGACAAGTGACGAGCGGAATATGATGGAAGCCGTGTTTTATTAGAGTTAATATTGTAAAGTTGTAAAATACAGCTGGTTCTGGAACCTTTCAAGGTTTTATAGTCATTCCTGGACATTCTGTATATGTATAGTTATGTCTGATCTTTGTGGAATATTTCTGATTATTTGTCCCTTGATATGTTTTGACTGTTATTGTACCTACATTTCAAATATTTTTTTTGTTTAATCCTTAGAAACTAAAAAAGCAGTAGAATTTGTTTTCCACGTGCATGTATTTTACTTATTTGGAATTTACAGACAATAATCCAAACTATTGAGAAGATACTTAATTAAAAACATTGCAACTACAATCAAAGTAGCCTTTATATCACGTTTCTTTACGGAACAGTTATTTTTATAAGCAGTTCTTACACTTACCTATAGAGCTCGCGTCATTGCTTCATGTCAAAACGATTATCTTGGTCCGTTAGTCGCTCATTGGGAGGTCTTTTTTCTTTTCTCCATTCCGCACCGCGGCCGACGTATGTAGGCCAGCACGAATCGCATTGTTCGTCTTTGATTTATGAATTGTTTTACGCCTTCTCCTATTTATACGTACACACTTTCCAAAACAACTTGTTCGTCGAGTGGAAATCGAATCGAAAGCTTCTCCTAAATCTGTCTTGGCAGTAAATGGATAGTGTACTCATCTGTTAAGAGGTTTGTTAGTTCTACTTAAAAATGATAATACTAACTTGAAGCTGGTGCTTGAATAACCCAGCGTTTTTGATGATGTCATGATTGTCATTATTTTTCTCATTTACTTTACTAGATCTAATAATTAAATATTTGAGTCAACTAAATAAATAATATAGCTAAATATAGTCAAGATCCTCTTTGGTTGGATAGGTAAAAGACCATACTACATAGTAAAGCTGTATGTACATATTTTATTTCGTTATGCAGTTAGTTGTTTACCATCGTCTATAAAATACTTAAGTTGCACTAATGTGTGGATGTGTGAGCTTACGACCGAGTAAGCGCCTAAGCTGGGCTTACGCAAACTTCGCTTATGTAAGCGTCTGTGATTCTTGTTCCACCGCTGTACCGCGATTTTGATGTGGACGCAAATATTGCGATCGGAGAAATTTAATTGAACATTCATATGCAACAGCACGTCCAACCGATGTAGACAAACGCTTTAAATGTGTAAAATTGGCACTGCAAATGCCATTTCTATTTTGGCATAACACTATAATAACGACTGAAAAATGCGGGCGCTCCACGAATAGTCGGACATTACCTAGGATTAATTTACACGATGTGCTCAGTTAGGTTAGACACGCGGCTTCATCTGTTGTTTCATTGTTGTCATACAACGACATACTACAGTCTGTGAACTAATATTGAACGTATAGGATATTATCGGAATAGTATTTTTAAAAACCATTTATTAGCCGCGATTTTCGTCAAATGCATAATTTAAAAATCAATGATATTATATTAAAAAAATGACAGATATGTTATGATGTATAGATATGTAGTACGCCGTCGGTAGATGTGTTTATTTTTTGCTGTGATTCTAACTACTTAAGATTTATAAGCTATATGGAGAGTAAATTCTAAAATGTCTGAAGAATTTTTTTTGGTCAAATGACAATGGAAAAATTAAAATGTTGAGTAGCTATTCGATATTCCCTATTTATTACCTCATAAAAGTTTCTAAGTGGTAAGTCCTAAATGGAACCCGTCAAGTTGAAATATGCTTATACTTAATTTGGCTGTTAAGTTTGTTATAGGCTACGAAAGATTTGGAGTTTAGACAAACACAGTCACAAAGTAGTGACTTGCTGGTTATTTAATATTAGCTATATATCACTCTACGAGCGATTCATTCACCAGCAGTAATCATCATACAAAACGATAGTGTTCAAAGTAATTGTGAAGGACCATCAACAAGTGTCAATATTACATAAATTATAAAGTGCACTTGACATTGTAGTGTAACGAATTAAAACGCCGATAAAGGAAAGGAAAGCATCGCTCACCGCATATCTTGGTGTCGCGATAGGCTAATCGGAGTTGATAACTCGAAACTGAGATAAGGCAACTCTCCCTCGATAAGTAGAGAACGGCAACTGGCGCTCTTTATATCTGTTATTTGTGATTTCACGCCAAAAAGTGTTTGTTTTTGATAATCGTTAATTGATATATTGCTTAATTTTAAGAAATGTTTCCTGATCGCTTATTAATAATCTATTAAATCGGATAACCAAAATTTTCGCGAGCTTTCTTGTCATTACATCAAGCATGAAGCTTATACCTATTCTACTGTTAAAGAACTATAAGGTTACATACAATGATAAATTCATAGATCAAGCTAGTATCCTTAAAGATATAGTCTTTTATCAGTCTCGTTTTTCTTGTATACAAATGAGTGGTTTGAGGCTACATCCGACCATAGACATCCGCAAAAGTAGGCGTCTTGTCAATGCATTGTCGGTCTTTAAGAAATAAGTATTATAAACTTTACACCCAAAATTACGATACGATATTATTGCATGGTAATTTAATTGTATTAACTCTAAGTTACCTCAACTTCGTTATACATTCACTAAATTATAACATAGCCAGTTACACGATTGTTCATAATTTGAAGCTAATTATCAAATATTGAATTAAAATTCTGTATATTGATGATTAATTAGATTCAAATAAAGTCATTTTATTTAATAGGATCATATCATTAATTGTATTCACAATGTACATTTGTGTTAAAAATTGGGGGCATTTCTTAAAAGACGCACGAACTCTACAGTAGAATAAATCATGATGAAAGTGTACGACGATCATTCATATCAACTTTACTAAACATTATTGTTCTTGATACGGCTGGAGTTTTTATGTCGAACATCCAATTGGATGGCAAAAAGCAATTCATATCCTATTATCTAGCGGCGACCGATATCGAACTGGTCTTGGACGGAGCTCGCAAAAATTGGGACCCGGCCAACTTCACTTGCCAATTGCATTGAAGGGTGTTACTGCCCTTTTATACATGCAGATGATATCATTTAACCATATAGAAATAAATTAATTTAATAATAGATAAAATTGTAGCATTAAATCAATTTAAACTTTTGGTTGTTTTGAAACCGACTCTACATTAGCATTGAAATCGATTTTAATTCAAGCTATAAATATAATTATCTCATAAGAATATATAAAAAGCCTTGGACAAGATATTTATTATATTTTTAGTATTTTAAAGAAAAAATATTATGTGTAGGTGATAAAAATATTTGTAAATAACTCTAATGATAACATAATACCTATAAAGAAATGATATATGAAAGCTAAGTTGTTTTTTCTAACGCACGGCAGTAAAATAACTAATATATTTTGAGGACGAACAGGTTTTAATAATTTTTACTAGCACCGGAAGCTATAAAACACCGTTGAACTATTTGAAAAACATGATAAAGATCGGTTTAGTTCCACACAACCATCAACTGGGTGTTCGCCAAAAAACATTGCCAAACAGCCGTTTCGACATTATGTCCCGAACAACGAGAGGCAAAAACAATGCGCCAATTAGACATTGCTTGGGAATTAAACCTGAATTTCGTCTCTGACGTGTCTGTGTACGGAATGTGCGAATAAACGGCGCCAAAATAACGAGCGGAAAAACTCTGTCCAATGTACTTCGTTATTTCTCGTCTCTACCTGTGCTTCAGGTGTTATAAACGCTTAAACATAAGCAAAAAAAAAACAAATCTCGACAAGTCTGACAGTAAATTTTTGGATATAAAATCTTTTTAGAATTATCAACATACGCAAACTTATTAATCTCTCAAGATAAGGCTGGTTATTGCTTTGTACTCTATTATACTGTACGTATTGTACAAAGATAACTGATATGTGCATCATGCATATTACATACATTATGGTCTCTTGGCTTTACCTGGACATCTGAGCGTCAAGCAATTAAACAACTCTATAGATAAACTCTATCTCTATATCTCTATCCACCACTCGCTTTACACCTGCTGGACATAACAAGTCCATAAAATTTAAATTTCCCTGCATCTTTATTATGATTGTTTAAGTATCGTAATGTTAAATATCCAATAGCTTTATCAATCTTTATCTGCGTCATAGTTTATGCGATTATCTCCCTTATCTTATTAATGCTGTAACATTATCATAACGATAACAGCTCCCTCCACCACGGCGGGCGGTCTAACCCCACACCAATACCAGCACCATTAATAACTATTCACGTCAAGGTGGTCCTACGTACTCTTGTGATAACTTCATTCGCGTCCAGTGGTGGGCGTGGGATGCTCCTTTTGGGCAAGTGTGTAATCATCACATTGAGCCGATTGATAATTAAAGAGCGTCTATCGCTATCTTTGTCTTTACTTTCAGTAGATATTCGATTTGATTTTGATTACGTTTTAAATAAACTACAGACAAAGCTTGCAATGAAAGACTTCGTCCGGGATAGAGGCATTTCTAAGTAAACCCAACCCTTATCTGTATGCTATAGAATAAATTGTGCTTAAAGTAAATGTTGGATAAATAAATGATTTCGATCCACCATCTCGCGAGGTGCGCTCGTGTTAATCCTTACACACATTCAAAATAAAAGTCGTAAATCTTACTGTTTGTTAATTCACTTAACTAAGGAGTATAATTAATAGTAGGTAGGGAAAGCTCAAAGTTACGATCAATTAATAAACGTATCACTAATGAGGTTGAATTGACTTAAAATAAGGACCGCCACACACGGGATCGTTCTATATATCCGACTGAAAATTGAAAGAGTTAATTAAGGGATCATAGAAATAATAAATAAGAACTTCTTTCCACAAATAAATAAGACATTTTTGCTATAAAGGAAGAAGCATAATTAGTACAGTTTGTAGTTGCCAATTAGTTTTTATATCATTGTATTAATTATTAGATATAAATAACACCGAACATAAAGATAATCTCTAATTTTGAACTAATGTTCTCATGGTATGGCGATTGTTGTAGGTGAAATCAATAAAGTAATTATTACCTACTTTTCGGATTGTCGACTTACATTGCCAATAGCGATTTTTTAAAGAGAATAAACATCGTTGTATTTGTTTACTTTCTGATTTCCGCTTTACACTAAGGAGAATTAATTTGACTTTGAAGTTTGAGATATATCCCCTTGTTAAGTTTGAGATATGTCTTGTAGAATATTTTTTATTTTATCTATGTTAAATTAGAGAGTGTTTCTATACTATCACTGATAATATTAGGCAAATATCTTGTATATAAAAGTTATTAGAGTTTTATGCAGTAATCTCCAATTCACTAAAACGCTCCATTTTAAAGAAACTTTAAACTGCTTACAGTTTTTTAACAAAATTATGGCCCATTTCTTCTTAAAGTTAAAATTAACGAACCCAAAATGTAACTGCGTCGGCCGTTTTTCTTCAATTCGGTGCCGTCTGAGGAGACCCTTATCTGAACAGGTAGTGAAGGAGATCGGGGAGGGATGCGGGAAGGGAGCTCTTCCGTCCAACTCAACAGCTGTCACAGCAGCTGTCTGCATTTCGATCGCACGTGCGTCTACACCTATTATTATTAATGATTTTTTTTCGTAAAATTTTGGATGTGTTACGGAACTCTTAATAAAGCCTGCACCTTTTCCAACGGTCTCGATGTCTGATTCTCGATGCGTGGGGATGTTTCGGTTGTATTTTTGTGAGGTTCTTTTATTTTAAACAAATGTGACGCGACCTGTTTATTTCGTTTCGGTGTGGATTTAATAATGATGTAGTATTTAAATAGTTATATGAGAATGGTAGCAGATTTTAATCCTGTCAAGTATTACAATTTCTTATAATATATATTATTAACTAATAACCATATTTACGTATTGTTCTAAACACAATTCTTATCAGCTAACCACAGGGATACGCTGATAGCTAGTGTAACAAATATCATACAATTTTATTGTACATATTGTTTATTCAAGTGCGAATGTGCGTAATATCTGCCATTAATAAATTCCTCTATTTTTATTGTAGACTTATACTGTTGTTGTTACATTGTTACACTGTAATTTATTAATCGATCGATTTAATATTTTGGCTTCGAATTATAAAGTGCAAGAGTGGACAAGCTGGTATCTATACTCCAACCTTTGTACGTTGAAATTCACGTATGTTATTATTTATCCATCCGACTGCCAATCAAAATTTTAACATCCCAAAATCGGGCAACGTTTAGGATGATGATCCTCTATACACATCAGACACGTATAATAAGAACCAGCTGTGCTCCAAAGTTTTATCCACTTAAACTTTCCTAAGAGATCATTTCATTTAATCAGGATAAAAGGTAAATGTACTGTCAGATTTCTCTATATGCGCCGAATCAATGCCATTCATTAGTTTTTGCGTGAAAGATTACGCTTTCGCATTTTTACGGATAATAGTAACTGCGTTGTGAATATTTCTCTTAGATACGCCTTTTAATCTAGAAACAATACATCAATACGTGTACTTAGAAAGTAATTACTCGTTATCCTATGCAAATGTAACATTGTTGTGAGTTAACGGCGGCGAGAATTAATTTTACATCGTTACATAAGTTCCAGTGCAGCGAGGAGTCTCCACGTGCCGTCCATGTGCACACCAAGGCCAACGTATTGCGACTTATATTTTAGCATTAAAAAAACAAGTGCTAGCATTAGTATCACTGAACGTGCTACGCTTTGCGTTTGTGAGTGAATAAGTGTTATGTTGGCTTGTTTATGTATATAACAAGCGCCGGAATAAGTTATGGCGCGGCCCGAGCGTTGGAGATCTTGGAGTTAAAAAGGGGCCCTTTTATGGGCGAAAAAATTTCGTAACCTTATGGGACCTAATCCCCCACCTGAATCCAGCGCTATTTAACAACTAAAATATCGATTTAGGTCCTCCACTGTGTCAGGCTCAACAGCAAAAGCCACATAATGATAATAAGGACTGATAAAATCATCACAGTGAGTCCGAAGGATAAACTGTCATGAGACCTGCAACAAATTTTAGAATAATATTTAACAACCAGTGCCAAGGTTTACCCTGCAAGTAATGTAAAAGAGATCGTATTATTTATAATTCGGTAAACTGGTAAAACCCAAGTCCATTCCTGCGAACTGAACTTTCTGTTGTCCCATTTTATTTTGCTTCTAAGAATAAACATAAATTTATTATACAAATAGTCCGCAGCTTTGTTGAACAAATTTTCTGTCAGTGGCAAATATATTTTTTGTTTTTATGTCTAGTATTTCCAGGGATTTTTGATTTGATATGTAAACTAGTCTTCAACGTTTTTATAGTGATATAGATATCCTGTAAGCTTCAAAATGCAAAAAGAATATTTCAAATCCTATTTTCAAACAACAGATACAAACTGTCTAGCTTTGTTATGTTAGTATAGATAGCCAAGGTATAAAATCAAAAATAGATTTGTAGGTTATTTAGTGCTCACACCGTGCTGTAAATGTCTGTGCAATCATCATCATCATCATCATCAGTGGCTAGATCGTCAGCTGAACTTCTCTTCTCCGCTATCTTCCGAAGTTGACACTTCAATAAAGTTGTCTTGTCTGTCTTTACAATAAAGTATCTTAAGCTTCTTATTTTATTATATTATATAATATATATATTATATTCTATCTCTCCTCAAAGGTCGGCAACGCATCTGTTAGAACTCTGGTGTTACGGATGTCTGTGGGCGTTGGTGTTCACTTCAGGTGACTTAACTGCTCGTTTGCCTCCTATGCTATATAAAAAAAAAAGCTCCCACTCCCCAAACTATTACCCGGTTTTTGATATTATATTAATATAGTAGCTTAGAAAAATAGCGCAAAATTCTGTACTTTGTTACTTAATAGTAATTAATAATTATAGAAAGGTGTCTGTTATTTTCATTAATATTTCCAATATGTTATAAAAAGCGCGGCTTTCCGTTAACCCATGGCGTATTTCTGCTCTGGACTTGGAATACAAGTGCATATTTGCAAGTCCTAATGTCTTCGTTACACATATAATATCTATTTCCTCTCAGTATAAACTGCACTTATCATCAAATGGACGTTGGGGTCGCCTTACTATTCCCGCCTCGTAGTTGATCCTTTATTTTAATAACGTAGTAGGTTATGTGATATTTTTATACGATTCTGTTTTTATTTTTCATTTTCTATCGTGTTTCTTCGTGGGGTATGTTACATAGTATTCAATTGTAGTCGTAAATTTCGACAATCCTTTTTCGTATTAAAGGTCTTGATGTCTCTAGCGTTACTTTGAAATTTTTATACACACCTTCATGGACTTAGCCAGATTAATGTAGGAACTACATTATAGTTCATCAGTATTATATGTCATCAATGAGTCTATATCTATAAAAAGGTAGGTATTTTGTTTTGGAAGATATTAATAAATAAATACAATGTACCTATATGTATTTGTAAATTGAATGTGAGACGCCATTTGCATTGAGATGAGACGTCGTGGAAGGACGCGTCTATAAAAATACAAAAACAGAACTGGAGTTTTGAGTTCGTTCTGATCGACGGCTAATGCACCGGATCTAGGTGGCTATGGGTGGTGGTGGGTGGTATGGCTTAGGTGCCTCAAGATCATTTTTAGACCCATAAAAGGACACACACCACTACAAGGTCTCCAAGCCCAGAGTTTAACCAGCGCTTCATGGCTACTGGCTACCTATAATGGATACATACATCCGCACAACCGGCCGGTATTTTGTCACAACGTTTGAATATTAGTTCGCATTAGTTTGCGATGGCGAGCGACTCTGTTATTTATTGACGCTACAAGGTCGCGCGGGGAGCGATGCGTCATACTACGAGGGTGGATCTAAAAGTTCTAAGCCCGACCAAGAAAATGAAAGAAAAGTGGGTCTAAATTTATTTTTATTTTTCGACATAGTCTCCATCTAGCTCAACACACTTTGTAAACCTGACCTGCAACTTGTTTATCCCTTCGAAAAAAAAAGATTCCGGAAGGTCGGCGAAATAGTCGTTTACTGCGACTATCACCTCACCTTTGGTCAAAAATTTCGAGCCACCCAAATGTTTTTTTAAATTTGGAAATAAATGA
>LUGF01043194.1:140827-151499 GCA_001625245.1 Calycopis cecrops
TTGGGCTGTGCGTTGATAGATGGCTATGTCACGTTTGAGTTTTATATATATAGATGGATCACTAATTTTTGAGTTTACTGCGTTTAACCGAACAAACAAACAAACGACTTGTTCATCTTTATGATATTAGCATGTATTTTGTTATTAGTTAGTCTAATAAGCCCTAAATATTTACCTACTGCTTTTTTTTCGCGGAGAAATGCGTTTACGCACTGCCATCGAAAGTGGGTGCGATCCGACGGGTGTGTGGGGCTCCCAAATACCCACTAAAATACCGCGGGTGCCATCGGCCGCCTATGGAGTGCCCCGGATCTATCACCGATAGCACACCCCGGCGACCAGTCCCTCAACTTGAACCAGACTCCTTAAAGAAAGGCTTTGCTTTTAATTGTCTAAAATATTTACTGCTTTTTACTGATCATACAAAAAGTAGTTCCAAGTGATGGTGACATCTGTGCAATGTTCCCAATACCTTCCTTCCCCTCCCCGTCCCCCCGACCTCATTACGGAAGTAAAATGATTATTATAAATAATTTACCACTTCCGGCTTGACCGGTTGTTTTTATTTTAATCTAAATGTATAAATTGTTATGACAATAAGAAATAATTATTACAAAATAAAGATTTCTAACAAGGTTCATTTCGAACTTTATTAGCCTATCCGTAACCTTAGCCCTGAAACATCGGGACGCGAGGGGAAACAAATAATGAGTGACAATTATTGGAGAAATACTGTTGAGGATAGACAAAAAAAGAGAAAGACAGGTATAGAGTGTAAAGGTTGATGAAAAATGTGAAATCCCCGTTTTCCACCGTAAATGTAGGAGTGTACCTATTAGCTGTCGTGTACCTGCAGGTTTAGACTAAACGCAAACAAGGTTTTGAGCTCCGGAGCCTGTTAATTGACTTCTAATCGATCACTATGACCTGATTACGCCTTGTTGAATTTAGATAGGGCTTAAGTTATTTGTGGAATTTCAGATTTATCTGCGCGGTACTGTCGTTTACGCCGGCATGTTATAAGAATGCAAAAAATGTCCAACGTTCTGTATTGTGCAATTAACTCTGCAATTGAGTCTAGTAATAAAAAAACTAGTATCTGTGTTAATATTAACTATAAAAATGGAGATTTTATTTTATTGATTTCTTATTTTTGCAATTATTTTTTAATACATTGTCTCGTAAGATATTTAGCAATTAACTATCACAAAATTAAATTTAGGATTTATAGGTACATTATATTACGCATATTATATGTAATTTAGATAATGTATTTAAAACACATAGTACAAGAGCAAAAAAGGCAAAATTAATACGTCAAAAAGCGTATTATATTTATGATATTATTCCACAAGATCAATTACGCAAGGTACTAAATGATATAAAAACAGCACTTATGTATATCATTCTAGCAGTGTATACTAACAATATATTGTCAGCACGTACGATATATGTTGTAGCAATATATTATGTTAATAGTCGTTACTCTATACATTGTTGTTGTCGGTGGACTGATCAATCTATTACTGTCGCTATCATTTTCATTTCATCAAAAACCTAATAAAATACGAAGTAAAAACGGATATGCTCTATATTCTATAAATAATAAATGGCTGTATCACAATTAGGTTTTTTCATTATTTTCTATTATGCTGGGGGTAAAAATAAATAGTAATCTTGAATAGAAAGGTGGTCAAGTTACCACTAAACCCGGTAACATGTTATAAAAGATTGTAATTTCAATTACCTAATTCAAATAAAATTATTTTAAATTGAATTGATAATTTCCAATTTGGATAAAGTTATTACCTGTGGAAGTTTCGTTAAAATCGGCCCAGTAGTTTCAGAGATAAGCCTTAAAAATTAGGATCGTATAAGCTATTTTAGTAGTCTGTTACTTGTAGTATTTTACTGAAAAAATAAAACTCTTTAGAGCTATCTTCGTATGATAATGACCCTAAAAATTGTCCTCATTGTCGAATGGAAGACTCGCGTCTCCATATCGTCTGTGTAGAAGTATAGAAGATCATGACAGCCGAGAGACAGTTGAAACAAGGGAGTGACAGATTCCATTAATTTAATGTTGGTATTGTCACCTAAAAGTGCCTAAGTGATAAACAGTAGTAAAACCTACTTAGTAGGTTTCTCACTTAGTGATTACTTCTAGACAATACCAACATAAAATTAATGAAACCTGTCACTTAGTAGAAAACCTACTTAGGACGTTGAGCGAACGCGGTCTAGAACTTTCGGAGAGTCGTGGTGTGGGTTTATTTAGGGATCCCTTCGTGATTTAATGCGCTTGTACTGTACCTAATGAATACGTTAATTTATTCCTAAAGTAAACAAGGCCTAACGTGTTAAAGTTTTGATTTATTTTCCTGAGTTCTAATTACAAACATATATACATATCTTATGTATATATGTTTGTTTGTGTCTATGTCCAGCAGTGGACGTGTTCCAGCTGTTGATAGTGATGATGATGATGATGATGATACGTATCTTTTGCGTCTTTCATGGCAATATTAGTATCTTCCATACAAGTTTAGATAAATATCGTTAAAGACAATTAAAATTCAACACCCTAATATTAAAAGACTTAAAAATAGGTAGTGCCCTGCTGTATTGCAGCCTAATTGTTCTGCCACGACCGGGGTAGTACTTCTCGCTCAAATTATACCTGGACGATCTGGTAGCCCATTGGAGGAGGACACTAATATGGCTACGGGCATTGATAGTGATCAAAAATACTTCGACTCCTCGTTTGTCCCCTTATACTGTCCTATAAAATAGATCCTGAAGCAGTTATCCTCGTTATATATTTTTGTGTGTTTTGTGAGCATGTGTTGTTATTAAATATGGGTCAGATTATCTATTACAGGCCATGGGAGTTACGTATGTATTATGTTGTTCATTCTCATGGTCGTGAGATTAAAATCAAATTTTGTTAGAATAAGTTTTGCACGTCTTCACGTGCTTCACGCGCGTGACAGCTGTGCTGTCGCGTTTCGTGCGGTGTGTAAGTAACCGGTGGCCCATGGAGGTGGGAGGAGAAAGGGGGGCAGCGCATCTGTATAGTCTCTATGCAGATGTCTATGGGCGTCGGTAGTCATGAAAATGGCTACAACTGCTCGTTTGCCCCCCTATACCATAAAAAATAAAAAAAAACGTATTTAAATAGGCATGTGTATGTAGGTATGTAAAATTACCGTATAATATGTTTTATTATTTAGTGAAGTAGGGCCACGCCGCAATCCTGCCGAATGAGGTCGGCACAGCCGGGGAGGTACCTCTTGCTTACCGATATAGGACTTGTTACAGCTGTGCGGTTTCGTTTCGTGCGGTGTGTAAGTATCCTGTGGCCATGGAGGGAGAAGGAAGAGGGCAACGCATTTGTATAACGTCTATACGGATTTATACTATAAAAAAGTCACCCACAGCGGCAGTCCGGTTTACAAAACGAAAATGTGACTAATTATTTTAAGGTTTTAAGGTTTATCAAGATCAAATGTCTGTTTCCTAATGACCGAGTGTACAGTATGAGGAAAGACGGCAACGTCCCTGTACGGATGTCTATGTGCGTGTGTAGTCATGAAAATGATTACTGCTGCTTGTTTGCCCTCCTTATACTATAAAATAAAAAGATTTCTATTATGAACATTTACGTAAGAAGTAATGTAGTAAGAAGTGCCACGCTTCACCTCTAACTTACACGCTGTACGCCTGAATGCAGCCGAACTAGGCACAAACGGGGAGGTACCTCTAGCTTACACCATACCAGCGTAATATGACAGGTGTTTGTGTATTTCGTGCGGTAAGTAAAAAAATGAAGATTTTTGGGCGAATATTTCAGTTGTTTTTGCGCATTGACTATTTTCGTCTCAAACCGGCGCTGATAAAATGAAATAATTTCACGATAAAGCCGTTATCTCGTGATATCAAATCATCAGTTATTATAATTTGGTTGTCACGTGCGCTACGCGGCGCGGTCGGGATTTGCGCGAGTTTTGTGAGTGAACATTACATTAGTCACCTAAGTGGAGCTTTAGTCAGTGGACATTTAAGTCGAAGTGAGAAGATGAACAAATAAATCGGTGCTGATGTGAAAGAAATTAGTCTGTGATAGTATAGTTATAGACTGTGGTAGTCAAATTAAAAGTTAATTAGTGGCGAAGATTGATTCAAAAACTATGTTCTCTTTTTTTAGTGTCTATTAGTCTGCAAGTATTAGCTTAGAGTGTAAGTACGTAACCTAATTTTAAAAATGCATCACTAGTTACTGTGATAATTGATATCAGAAGCTAATTGTAAAATGGATTATATTAAAGTTAAGGAGATAAGATTTCATGAAATTACCTAGATATGAATGTCGTCAGGTAGTCATGTAGATACGAACTATCTAAAACTGCACAGATTCTGTTAGACTTGGAAGTTACTTATCATGGGGCGAAGTGCCATGTCCACGGTAGCTGAATTGAGCCGGCACGACTGTTGTAGCACCGCACAATTTCACGATACCGCTCCAAAGTCCATTCTCCTTGTGGGTCAACACTCAACCCGGAGTTAAAAGAAAAGGTACCTACTTCAACGGTCGTGCTGACCAATGTAGCTATATTATATGCCTCATATTTTTACAAAAACGATGCCTCCAAACATCTACTGGTTAGTAGTGTATTAGTCTCAGAACTTATCAGGCGACATGGCATAATATTGCACTGGACCTGTATTGGGCCGGCACGGTCCGAGAGCTTGCACGCACGATAAAACTGCCATACGACTATGCTTCCACCTATCTCTCTGTGGGTAATCCCGAACTTAAAAGAAGAGGTACTACCACGATCGTGCCGCACAATTTAGCCACAGAAATGCCGCTCATATACTTATAAAATGATGCCCCTAGCTGTTAGCAGTAAGTGAATTATAAATAGTTGTTTAATTGTATAGTCACGCTCCGCCGCCGGCAGAGGCGTTGATCAGTAATACGGTAGTCGCGGAGATACACCTAATATATTGTAATTACCTGCCTCGTAGGACGAGAGCTGGCTGGACTTTTAGACCCGACGATATAAATAAATAAACATTTATTTTGCAATTGCACATACAGATAGTAGAACAAATAACGATCAATGTTCAATTAAAGAAGACATTGCAAAATTTGTCCCAAGCTCGCCATTTGCTGACATACGAGTACATGTCAGCACCACGATATTATAACTTCTCATAAAGGATTAAAACAAAGTCTTCACATGTAAAGAAAACAAACGTATTATATTAGATACACTGTTGTGCACCAGCGCATATTTAAGTCGCAATTATTATTTACATAAGTATTACAGTTTCATTCCAATTGTTGACTTTTGAATTTACGTTCAGGTATCTTCTAACAAGCCTAGTATTTTGTTGTGCCCTATAACTATAGGTATGTTAGATTAATAAATATTGCTGATATGTATCAATGTAAATGTTAAATTTTCATTAATAAATTTCTAAATTTCTATCATAATAAAATTCTATTCTGATATAATAGAATAAATAATTTAACATATTTAAGACAAAAAGATTTCACAGATAACAAGTTTTATGTATGTAAACTTTCATATTTAGAGAATATAAAAAATTACTAGAGTACATATAATAAATATGCAAGACGTAATAAAGTCTAGACTGACAAATGGAAAAACATTTAAGGAACAGGTCGAAAATGATTGCCAGCTCTCGTACTATAAAACTGGCTGCATATTTGTTCCGCGCCAACTGGGACCCCTCCGGAGAGTCCTGCTTTAATATTATTTAGGGACTAATTACGAATGATAAAGAATAATTACAGATAAGCGCTTAAATTTAAAGAAATTTCAAACGGATTCGTGAGGCGATAAGATAATTAAAAATAAACTGGGGAATAATGTTTATATTATAATGGAAACTTCCTTTTATAATTCGCAGAATTAATATAAGTATTTATATAAATACTTGTATAAATTTCTTGTTTTTATTACAACATACAATTCAAGGTAGTGTGTATTTTTCACTAGTGAGTGAGTGATTATGAGCTATATTTATATAATATGTGTGTTTTATAGACCGATATAGCACTTAGCTTTATAAAGATAACAGAAAATGGTATGTACCTTTTGAG
Organism: Calycopis cecrops; assembly: GCA_001625245.1. NCBI lineage: Eukaryota > Metazoa > Arthropoda > Insecta > Lepidoptera > Lycaenidae > Calycopis > Calycopis cecrops. The sequence continues at coordinate 146,964 of LUGF01043194.1, forward strand.
GCAAATTCGAACTTAAATCGTAGATTCATCGTCAAAAATTAAGTTTTAGTATTAGCCGAGTTGGCAGATTTATATTATGCACAATAATAAAAATTAGAAAATACATAATAAAATTAGAAATCAGAGATTAGTCGTCTGAGCGCTCATTTTCATTTCTAGCAGTGGACCGATAGTAATATTATAGCTGATGATTTTGAATAATGGTAACAAATAACATACGAAATTGTGCTGTCTACGCTTAGACTATGAGGCTAATATCTAGATCCAATCTCATCTAAAGACTCACGACAGAATTTTACGTTTAGTTCTTCCGGATTAAATATATCAATACCAAAAGTTAAATAGTGGTATTTCTCGATAGATACATCGTAGACAAAAGTAAAAATGGTTCATATAATTGTAGTGTGACTGAAATAGCTGGCGAGGGGGAGAGGCGGGCAAAGTAAAACAATAATCAGTGGAGCGCGACCCCTCCGGCTCTTGTAAACGGAAATACTGGCTTTAATTGGATTTTTAATGCTAAGTGTGTGTTTGTTGTAAGCCGAGCGAGGTGTTTGGAGAATTCACTTGTAATCTTACTAGTTCTACTATGTTTTGTTTCAAGTGAATAATTTAATCAAAAATTATTTTTGATTATTTATCTCTATATACTTATACTATAAAGAGGCTGTTTGTTTGTATTAAATAGGCTGCAAAGCTACTGGGTCGATTTTTACCATTATTTTACTCATAGAAAGTTTTAAAAAACTTTATCGGGTACAAGGAATATTTTTTATTATGATTAAAAAATTTTATTTTTGACGCCCAAAGTTTTTGGTTAGTGTAATTGATGTATTTAATATCCAATTCTATTAATTAATCATTATGGGACTAGATCCACAACTATATATTACTGTCTCTTACACGCACCTTCGCTCGCGTCCGTATTTTTGTAATATAATTTATATATCCTATATATCTTTTCAAATACTTCTTAGAATATTTGTGTACTAAGTTTCATGATAATCAGTTGAGTAGTTATGACGTGAAAGCATAACAAACAAACTTACATTCACAAATTTGAACATTACTAAGGGCCAATTCACACCAAAAGCGCGGCGAAGAGCAGCGAATCGGAGCGCAGTTTGTGTCATATGAATTTCAACTTTATTTTCATTACTATAGTACTTATTATCGAATTCTCGCGACTTCTGGTATTATTGTAATTATTATAAAGTTAAAATTCATACGACACATAAACTACGCTCCGCTTCGCTGCCCTTCGCCGCGCTTTAGGTGTGAATTGACCCTAAGGGTAATCTCGCCACAAATGCGTGTACAACGCTAATGAACTATCGGTGTGATGTAACAAACAACATATTTTACATCGTACTTCTGTTTTTTGCGGTCGCACCGTATTCGGTCCACCGTCCACCGCCGCGGTCGGGTTTTACCTACCGCATCCTTGTTGTTTTGTGTGTTCGTCCGTTTGTTAACATTATCCACACATTACATTAGAATTGTCACAATATATGATTCAACTTGGAGGAATTATTGATACAATAGCACAATAATATGTAATAAAATAATACATTGTGAAATATTACTAACAATCTTGTTAGACAAACCCTATTTGCTCCCAAATTATATCATAAATGAAATAAATGTAATTTTAAGTAGATTAAAAAATATCTCTAGTGCAAAGTCCACTATGTGATTTTGGGTACAATTGAGAATAGCTTAAACACTATTATTTATCCCCAAAAAATGGATAGTTCCAAACCACGAGCAAAAAATATTATAATTAAATTTTATATTACTTCTAAAACAAAATTTTAAGTATTTATTATACTACTACTATTTATTATAATTAAAACAGAATTACTAGAATTAGTGTTTTATGACAATGATTTTATGGCTTTAATTAAAAGAAACCACCAGCTTTCTTTGACAGCGATAATATCATAGATAACATTAAACAGACTTTGCATATGAACATGTGGACGCGAGATACCGAGACTCACCGTTATAGTATGCTATCTTGTACATATATATCGGTATTCATCAAGAGGAACCTGTTATTAATGCATATCTGTATTAAAAATCTTAATGCGTCTGACGAATGCAAACCCTCAAGAATAAAAATAACCAGAAGCAACTTTGATGACGATAATTTATTTTTATTATGCAGGATACGAACAGGAAACAAAATTAATTTGCCAAGTGCTTGATTGAAGACGTACCTAAAGGCAGATCCTGCTGAAGATGTTGTTCCCCGTTTGAGCTGTCCTCGTTTGCTTAAAATTTATCGATTAAATCTTCGACGTCCGCCTACCTTCTACATCTCTACGATAGTACGATTCATAGAGCTATTTATAGTCCAAGTTTCACTAGTATCGTAAAAAAATATTAGATAACTAACATACCTACACGTGTTTGAGCATTCTTTGAAAAAAACCCTGTATTAGGAAACCCCATAGATGTGGTTCGTTCAGTAGCATAAAAAACTAGTCTTATATTAGCAGAATATTTGTCTGCTTTACGCAGCACTAGTTGAAGTGAAAACTTCTTTAGTTGTACAAAAATATTAACAGTTCAGAGTAATTTCCGCGTCAGCGAACGTGCTTTACGCGTGCTATACAGCTCCACTTTCCTGGGCGACGGTATAAAGGCTTACGATAGTTTTAAGTTTTCACTTGAATCGGTACAGTCATTGTGATCTTCTTTTAAGTAGTAAAATATGCCTTACCTCCTTTACCGCTTACCCAATACCCATCCTTACCTCCCCAAGAACATGGTTTGTTACGGCTACAACGTGCTACATTGTGAATTTGAGATCGCTTACAAAATCCACTACCCAAAAATATAATCACAAATAAAAATCAATGCTCGCATTTTAGTCCTCCTCGTATTTACACAAAGTTCGGGTCGTGAATTAAAAGCCTCCATAGTCTGTGTAAACAAAAGTTTCACGTCAAAACAAATACAAGTTTTTTGTGTGAATCCAAACTGCGGCGCGGTCGGTTTTACAATGTATTTTTACTGATGGTATTGTTTGTAAACTTCATGACCTCCACAAAGACATTTATGTGGTTTGAGGAACGATATTAAGCGTTTGAATAAATAACAAAGTTGGGATGGAATGGATGAAAGTCGGTATTGTGGTGATGTTTCTTTTTCTATTGCATAGGGGGACGAGGAATCGAAGGCAATTCCGCCTATTGCCTTGTTCTACTTCGCTCCATCGTAATAGGCCACCGGCTACTTACAAGCCGCACGAAATGCTATAGCACAGCTACACATTTAAGGCGGTACCTATCGTGTGAGTGAGTAGTACTTCCCAGGTCGTGCCGGCCCAATTCGGTTGTAATCCAATATGGAACTTCCTCTTACTAATATTAACATAGTGGTGGTACTAAGCATCAAATAACTTATAAAAATATTATACCTGACACCTTAGTAGTAACTTCTAAAACAGGCCCTTAATTTGATCCTTTAATCTTTATTGATAAATGTATTTATGTAGTCTTAGCTTTATTTATTCCTACTGTAACTCAACCGGTTACAAAGACGATATGATCATCTCTAGAAGCCTAGCATAAACTGGCAGGATAGACAAAAATATTAACATGAATATGAATAATTTACATTCCAGTAACAATCCAAGCGAATTGTATATTAACCATTATATCTTTCGCCAACATATACTCGGAAATGTGACAATTGCAAAATAACGTGAAGTGTTTATAAATGAAAATGAATTAAAAATTTCGCATATCTTCACGCGTGTTTTTACCGTACACGGGCACCGAATAATTTATTGTATCGCCTATCAGGTCCGCAATCACACTCATTATTTATTTATACCGTATACCCGCTGTCTTTATGTATTGATGAATTGATTGATCATCGTCAGTTTTTGTAGAGCGACTGCTGAAGCTTTTGACCAGATGTCTTAACAAAGTAAGGTTTTAGTCACATTCAAGAAAAAACCTTTACTTCAAAGAGCGGCAACGCTGCAAGTCTACTAGTTTTACGCTTGTCTTTTCCTTTATCTTATAAAAAATATTGTCCATTTACTCTTAGAACACGCATCTACGTAATTATCTAAGCCAAGTTATAATTTTTGATCGAATTACTTTAACAGTTTACTGGATTAATTGATTAATTCTTGAGCTTTCTTTGTCTTTTGTATTTTTGTGTTTCATGAAGAATTAATTCTGACCATATTATAGGTTAATGAATGTAGAGAAAATAGTCGTTTAAAACTCGGTTGTTTCTGCCTACCATATTCGGGACTTTGAAGCTGTGTTGTTATTACCTATTTAATGTAACGTTCTAGGACAATATAATTAATGTAAAAGGTTACAGTGAAGTGTGGTCAACAAGCAAAATGGTAACAATGGCAGCTCGGAATCTTCCGAATGGGGGCTAAAATTAGCCCCTATTATAATTATAATATACTTTGTTATAAAACGCTTCACGCATACATTTTTGGTTAACGAACTTATTCGTAGACTACTAAACTTTTAAATCCTTGCATTTCGTTGTGCGGTA
>LUGF01043194.1:158927-177735 GCA_001625245.1 Calycopis cecrops
AAAAAAAAAAGACCACAGGAGATATGTTTTTTCGACTGTCTATTTTATAGTATAATGGGGCAAAGGAGCAGTCGCTAGTCGCTACCGTGTGCAGACTACCGCGGCCAAGCTCTTCTCAGCTCCTTCCACTGAGCCGCTCTCATCAAACTTTGTATGTAGTGTGTAATATTTATTAAATGTACAACGTGGATTGAGTGATTCATCTAATTTTATTTATGAATGAATAATAATATAGATATAACATTACGCCTATCAGCTAATCTAATGGCCGTGATTAATATACTTGTATGTTGTTTAGCAGCTATATCTTATAAATATATCTCTCTTGGTATTTGTGGTCGAACTCCTTTAAAACCGATCGTTACTTTTAATTTTCTGTGTATATTCGTTAGGTATGAGAATAAATTGTAAAGTAAACTACTGATATTTCCACAGGGCTTAAAACTTTAAATTCTCGCGGGTGTTTCTGCGGACGCAGCTTCTTATAACAGAGCCTCTATGCTATAGAGGGGCAAAGAAGAAGTCGGAGCAAGTCAATGATTAATTACCAACATCCTAAACTTCTCCATATTAGTTTACGAAGATACGTTGCCCTCCTTACTCCCTACCCCTCGATGGGCAATACATCTCCACGTCACACGGCATCTCTATCGCTGTTGCCAATTAAGCTGCAATGTACAATAGCACTAGGTACCTCTTTCTAAATCTACCTGTCCTCAATAATACCGTAAGCCGGTATATATAATAAGGTCGGCAACGCATCTGTTAGACCTCTGGTGTTACGGATGTCTGTGGGCGTTGATGATCACTTTACATCAGTTTACCCAACTGCTCGTTTGCCTCCTATGCTATAAAAAAAGCCGCTACTACACGGCACTGTAAACCACGTTAGCCTAAAACTTACGTTCACAGGCACATTACACGACCCGATGATTGTGCGTCGTAAATGATTGTGTTCCGAGCGAGCAGTTCTCCCATAAATAATACGAACCAGCCTCGGTATTCAGTCTACCGTCTACACCAGCGCTTCCCAAACTTTGCGGTTCACGGCGTACTGACTTAGTACTACACACAATGCACGTTCCATCCTTTCTACTAAAAATATAAAAATTATACACAAAAAACAAATAATTAGGCTGAGTTTTGTTAAGATAAGGTCAAATAGGTTAATATGATGTATTTGACGATCGTACAATAAATATGCAAGCAGCGACCCCACCGGATTCGCCCATTAAAAACCGGGGATACCAGTTTGAAAAATAACATAGGTATAGCCTATGTGCTGCCTGCTGTGCTAAGCCTGCTCTTTAAACTCCCCTGTATTTTAGTGAAAATCCTCTCTTCTTTCAAATAGAATGACAGACGGACGGAAATTAAAAACAATGATTAATTATGTATTAGTATTGTAAAAATAACACACTTCACTTAAAATCCCTAGTTATTTCCATATTTTTGATTACTAATATTTTTTTTTCATCGGAAGCCTCTTGGCTCCTTTCTCTTCGCTCACAGTTTGAGCACCGCTAGTCCACGATCTATTATTTCAATAGACCTATTTGTGTCGTACACCACTCTCCGCGATTGATCGCTTGTTATAATTAGCCCTGGGGAAGTTTCGTCTCTATTATACTACTAATTGCGCGTCTCCTTCTCTTTGTACGTTTGAATGAATGTTGCGTCATTGTTTCAATAAAAATATTTTGATTTGAGGCGTTTTTATTTTATACTAGCTAATCAGCTAACCCGAAAGACGACGGCTCGCAAATTTGTCATAAGTTAACTTAAGCTACAACTTATAAGATTAGGTGGCGGTAATGTAAAACATGTGAAGTTTGAGGTAGAGTTTACATACATTTTAAGGATTTCATTTTTACATAATATATAGATTTTTGTTTTTCTTTCGCGTGAGGTTATTGCACTAACAACTGACTTTAAACAACATATTTTTCTATTACTGAAAGCAGTAAAACGCAGACTATAATACCATTTAATAAAATAGTGACACAAAAAGAAACGTTAAAAAACGAAAGAAACGAGTGTACAAAGTCTACCTAGTATTAGCTCTTAGTTATTATGGTACTAAATATAAAACTATGAGTCATGTTGTATGTTGCCAAGTTTCCTTAAGTATTTCTGTGTTAATGATAATAGAATCAACATTTACGACAACTTTGTTTAAATGAATGAACGAATTGGTCATTACATATAAGCAGCGCCCGCGATTTTACTCACATTGAATCTGTTTCAAAGGATTTTTGGGGATAAAAATATTTTGTATGCTAATCCTTTCGTTAAAAATTGTGATCGGTGTCGTTGCCAACTTTCTTTAAACTCAGTTCAGAAGTTCTTATATAAAAGAACATCATTCAACCTTTACATAAAAAAATTGTGGCGTTTAAAAAATCAGTAAGATTTAGCAAAATATATTTGCAGAATTATATTAGGTATATCTCTGGCTCGGCTAAGGCTGATGATGATGATAAATGTTATCAAACGATCATAATCCTAAGTCTCAAGCGCTTTCACGCATCCATACTATATCTACATTACAAATTCTTGTGTAAACGACACAATGATGAAATAAAATCACATTTCAAATCAATTTATTTCCTCGTTTTATATTATAAAAGAAAATTTAAAAATTAAGTCGCTAGACAAGCGTCTGTTAACTTAATAATATGAAAATTACAAACCTCAGAAGCAAGTTTGTAGAAAAATGGGCATAGATTTTTTGGGATTTAGAATGAAGATGTGTAGGTTTTTGTTAATACATTTCTTCACGAAAACCAGACTCAATTTGTGTCTCTTTTGGATTTCCGTACCCACCGTTTGAAGTGAGAACCTATATCGTGTGTACTTGCGGGTGCACCGAATACCCACTAAAACCTGCGCGGGTGTCGTTCTTCACAGAAAAGTAGTGACAATACCAGGGCATTTGTTTAATTGTCCCAATGGATTCGGCCCGTATTCGCTAACTCCACTGCCACACACCCTCTAAAAACAACACTCAGCCATGATGATGTGACAATTTTTTCAGCAATGACGTAGAAATGGGATAGATATTTCGGAATATCTGTCCGGAGCACATAGTTTGTGAAGACGTGGTTCGAACTTCCAAGTCAGAGATTATACGGAGCTCTACCTTGGGAGAGCGCGTAAGCCGCCTGTTTCTTTCTGATCTGTCGCCACCCTTTTCAAACTGCGAAGTAAAATAATAATGGTGGCTCTGGAGGAGCTACAGAAATTTGATGTGTACAGGCTTCTTTGATTAACACATTCGCCAATATCGCTTTTTATAATTTCATCCTAAGTGAAAAAGGGGTTGAAAGATATTATTAAAGAACCATAACCTACGCGCTTCAAACGACGAGGCGAAGAGTGATTTAAGGAAGCCGACGAATATCCGCAAATTGTTTTTGTACCTCCGTGTATAGTGTGGGCAGTTATTTGGTCAAGCCCGCGCTTCCTAGTAGCCAATTTCCTAGTGTTGCGTCAGTGATCTCGCGCTCCTTATCTACAGGCACATTATCAATATCCGCGCCGTGATAATGCAAATACTGGCGGGCCGCGCGTTATGTAAATCGCGCTAATTTCGCGAAGGTCACAAACAGACCTCGCAAATTTTTGCAGCGACCTCGTATTTATCACCGGCGTGATATCATGATATGCGCAGTAATTGTGTGATGATAGGCCACTTGTCACTCCAACGGCGCGGGTGCCTTACTGATACGCCGACATGTGGAAGAAACTCTACGCCAGTAAGTCTAGTCTACTATTTACTTACATTCTTATCTATTTCCATATGACCTACAGTTAATATACAAGTAATAATTACCAAATTAAAATCATGAATGAATAAAATTAGTTAATTATTTATTGATATGTAATTAATTGTTATACATGAATTTATTATTAATTTTGCAAGTTTTTATTATAATTTATGCAACCTTGAATTTTTATTGTTTTAAACTAATACATGTCGTATTGTTATTAGCCTAATTACAAGGCTTAAACATTGCAATTTTGATATGTTTATATTTAATATATGTCATTTACTATTTAAATTTATCTACTCTACTGTTTTATCAACAGCTTCATCAGATGTAAACAAACTGTAGTAAAAAACAAACTAAATGGGTGTCTGCGTAACAAAGTACTTTTCTCGCTGGGTTGGGTTTTATTTAGTTGTTATGTTATGTTATGTTTGTTATGTGATGCTAATATACAAATTTCAAATAAACCTATGAAATACAAACAAAAATAAAAAAAATAAGTTTCCAAATAAGTAACTGGTAAAAACAAGACAATGAAGCTCTTTTGATTAAGGGTATAAAATGGCTTTGTTTATTTTTACGACAAGCTTGTTACCAAAACCTCAATAACAAAGTAATTAATAAAATAAATAAAACTTAATTACACTATTAAATAAACCGTTCAATTAATTATGCACATATTTCGTTATAACATCTTTAAAATAATTCACTTAATATTTATTTTATTATATATTTAAAGTATTGCTTGTGAAAACGCCCCTTCGAGACATATATCTTAGTTCAAGTTTCATCTAAATAAATTAATTTTGTTTCCGGTATACATAAAGAGTGTCGATAAACAAGCTTAGAATTATTTCACAATACGACTCAATTACTATTTTTACAACCGTTAATGTTATTATTTTGTTGGCTTGTAAAATTGTATGCTTAGGTTAAATCTGGCAAGCTGAATTTAAACTAATTTTAAGATCTGATTGAGCTGAAACATACACATTTTTTCTATTAAGGTCATTATTTTTACTATAAAATGATATAAACCAAATTTCCGCCAACCATAGCATCTGATATAACTTCCCTATTCTAAGATAATATTTATACGCGTATAAAACTTTCAAACGTTGGTTAAACATAAGAAGCGACTTAAAAATGTTTACCCTAATTAATAACCATTGTAAATGACGGCTCGGTGGACGGGATATTTCGGGTTAACTAAAAATAGTCGCTACAAGTTGTATCGTGTGATAGGCGTGTTCTCGTCGTCGTGTGGAGAGACCTTGTTTTGTTTTACATCACTACCACCTTTAGTGTCCATGTTTGAGAATGAATTTTATTTTTGTGGCTTTATTGTAATAAAATATTTGTCATTGATAGTAGTATTTTAGATTTTATGGTGGTTTAAGGTAATTTGTCTTTAACACTTACTACTTACCTTTTCAAATTACTTTCCTTGATTTATCTACGTGGAATTTTGAAGAAGGATATAAAAGTTCACAATGTATTCAATTAAACCTCCTGAAATATATCGAATAACACAAATTATTCATACATTATACATGAAATTACATTCGGTTGTTTTACGTGATACGCTTATATGCACATATACATATAACAGTCTCTATTGCTCTTTTACCTATGCAACTGTAACAAAAAGCTCTGCAAAAGAATCCAACGCATTTCCACGGCCAGTCCTTATATTGAAAGTCAGTTATTAATTTGTTCCCTATAAGGTAAACTGTTTAAACACACAAGGCTCTGTTTGACATGAAAATTGTGAGTGCAGTCATTAGTGAGGTAGCCGCGCTACACGCGACGGTGTAGGCGGCAGATGTACATCAGAGGAGCGTTTATGACGTGCTAACGTCCCGGCAGCGTGAAGGATCGGGGAACAGATTATTGTGCCAATATAATTAGTTGGAAAGAGGTCAGCGGGTTAGATGTGCTCTACAGTGGGTTAGAGGCTTCCCTTTAAGTTGTGACGGTATTGATGAAAAAATATTGCGTATTCTCTTTTACATTTAATTGTGTCACTTTATAGATGTTGCCTTAGTTAGAGATGGCGCCACTTTGCATTACGGCCCAATTGGTCCGCGCACGACCGAGGTATCGCTTAAACGATACCGGCGCGGGCGTATTCGTAGCTGTCATGTCCTTTCGTTTAGTGCGGAAACATATGTAGAAACTCTTTGTGGTTGTCTATAGGCATCGCGGTATTCATAAAAATGGCTCCGATTATTCGTTTGCCCCTATGCTATAAATATGTCAAATATATAAATTTGTCAAGTTTATCGGTATCTATTTACTCCAACTTTGTTTAGACAAATTACAAGTATAAACTTTGTATTTCTGTACCTACATCTTCGGATCTCTTAAAAATTAGACTTTTCGTTCATCTATCGCCTTCTGATCACTGGGACAAGAATCAGCTTACACTATTGATATATTATAAAGATTGATACTGAATAATCACATAAATGCTCGCTGTTTCGTGAATGAACATTGAACATAATATTATTATTAATGAATAATACAATAATGTGATGTTACTACAGTAGTAATAGAATTGGTATCTGTACAACGGGAAAATTATATTGGTGTTCGCTTGGCGATTGGGACTTGGAACGCGGCCGCAAATAATAACAGTTTTGTTTGCCTTGAACGTGTCACTTCACGGCGGTGCACGGTGTCGTGTGAGCGGTAGGGACATGCTCGTGCTGGCCAAATTTCACACCAATACAGCATGGCACTCGTACTGAAAAAGAAACGATACAAGTCGGCCGAAGTCTATCGACGATCCTAAGTTCGTTCGTTCCTCATCCATGAACGAAGCCCGCGAGGGTCCCACTCGCAATACGAGCGCTATGTAAATCACATGATTACTAATTCCCCCGTCAGGCAGCCATGAGTTCGCCCTCAAATTAAGGTGAGTCGTGACACACAGACAGCCATTGTGCCTGCTCTGTACATAATCGCGGCCGCCTTGTGACATCACTTCCGGTGGCGGCGCGCTTCCTTTACATATTTATATTGAGTTAGTGTTATGCTAAATGCTATTTGGTTTTTGAGTATCGGCGCACCATCAGTCTCCAGCTCATTTGAAATCGGCTCCCAAATGAATTTTGTCCTCTCAACTTGTTGATGTTTGATTGAATGATTCAATAGTTTGCATCAATATTTTTTTTAATGACTTCTACGGGACTTATTTTATTTTTTTCCTTAATTGAAAATGAAAAAAGTAAGTAAGTAAGTCAATAAAATATTAGAAACTACTTCTCGTTGTTACTTTTGAAATATAAAAGACTCTTCCTAAATAAGACGTAGAGAATAATTTATCCATCTGTTTGTCAACAAGCGGAAAGCCAGGAGTACGAAATGAAAAATATTTACGTTACGTATCACAGTAGTATTAAGTGAATCTGAATTGGACTTTACCTTTCAAAGCTAAATATCGTAAGTCTTGTGATGAAATCTAAGCCTTAATACTACATATGAAATAGTATTTTCTGAAATATAAATAATTCTACACAAAGAATAACCCATATGTCTCAAAACCCGCACACTCAATAAAAAATGAAAAATTGACTTCACGTACGACTTAAGTAATATTAAGTGAATTGGACTTTACATTTTCTCAATACAAAATAACCTTTGAAAGCTAAATATCGTAAGTCCTGACAAACGGCCTCGAGTTGACTTTTGACCACTGATCAGATCATGAATTATTTATCAGATATCGCCTCGCAGTCTCCAGATTAAAAACAAGCACAATGTCGGATATCGGCTATCATTTACATTATTAATTAATTTGCATTATATTGTTATTGTTCTACATTGCTTACGTATAGTTTATATATTAGTACTTTATGTTTTAGTTTATCTTAATAAAATCATTTCGGTCCATTGAATATTTGGAATATATGTATCCTAAGCATAACTAAGGCGTCTAGCTACGAAAGTTAGAACACACCACGGAAAATGATATTTTTATTTTAATAATGTCGCCATTTAACTATTTAATTAATTAGTAAGAAATATAACAAAATAATTATTAGTTTAAACCCAAGTGTTCTATGTTATTTGTTAATGAAAGTTAAAAAACGATTAAGAACGCGCGGTATGAAGTAGTTATTTATACTTACTACTTAGTGTTGAGGCGTAACCGTGTGAACCGTCACCGGTCACATGTAACAGCAGTGTAACACTTTACCGCACTTACGTCGCTTACACACATTTCGCTTCATAATCGTATTCACGCGAGTAAACCCCAGTCGGTTTTTAAAACATACTTTATATGCCTACGTTGAACGCAGTGGGCGGCAGTTCGGCTGGATGTAATCGGAAGCACATCTGCACATAGATAACAACGACCTTGTCGTATACGTGGACACATCACTAGTGAACTATCAATAACCCGCGGCGTTGTTTAACATTCCCGAGCCGTCACAGATTTGGCACTCCGGGCGCGGCCTTTGAATTCATAATACTTTTTACGGCCGTCTTCGGACGAAATTGACGTAAAGTTTTGTCGCGCGGAACCTGGTGAGCGTGTTTTGAAGTGATATCATTGTGCTAGCGATCCGCCCCGGTCCCGCCCGTGAATAAAGATTCACTCGTTTTAGAATTGAAATGCTAGTGTCTACAAACTTCTCTATAATAATAGTTGCATCGCAGTAAGCTTACCTTGAAGCTCTAGAGATTATTCCGTACAAAAAGAATAACGGAGAACTGACAGACACTTAAAATAAAATTTAATTAAATAGATAAAATTAATCAAATACCATACGGTATGAATTTAATATTATTTCTAATTGATCAAAGTGTAATCGATAAATATTTTCGCACTTTGATAGTAACATGCAACATTATCGTGAATGAAACAGCATGTCAAGTTTACAATTTTCAAGTTCTACAAGCGTTCTTCTCAAAAGTACATTAAGCAGATACATATTTATGTTACAATCATACCGTGTTGACCTAGACCCGTGGTGAGAGAGAACATTTACGGCTACATAATAAATAACTTTGTAACATTTATTTAAGTACGACGTTATTATGTCCCGCTAAGGGATTTAATGTGCTACTTGGGTTTATGCACATGCTATATGCAGGAGCACTACGGGTTATTTTATTACGCGGCTTCTTAAAATCTAATCTTTTTTGACCTAATCGGGATTTAAGCTTAACGTACGTATGTAATCGTACTTTTATCGTCCTACGAACCATCTATTGGTTTTTAAATTTAAAGACACCTGAAACCTGCAAGATTTTATTAAAATTGACGACCATTGGGAAGTTGATAAACGACCCGATGTTAAACAAATAATGTTCTCCTAGCCGAATTCAGACTATGGGACCATCTCTAGACTAGTAATATTAAAGTGTGTACTGCAGACATAAGTGCGCTCTAGGTTCCCTCGTTCCCCTATTAAAAAGAAATATCATTCTAGCTGGCAAAAAAAATCAGGCATAAGACAAACTGCTTAAAGTACTCTCTGAGATAAGGGGGTGTAACACTCATATTCCTTACCACGACTGTTATTAGAAATTGAAAATCTCAATAACATTTTTTAACCCTAGACTTCAATCGACCAGCGATTGAAAATGCTTAATAGACCACAATATCTAATACACAATAAATGAATTAAACACGTAATCATATTTTAAATCATCCTCATTTAATACGGTACGGATGGACATATTTTTTATCGAAGCCGAAATAAAGCAGCGTGAAAATTCGTGCCCAAGTGCATGAAACGTTTCTAGCTGTGTTACGGCCGTTTTTCTCGTCGCTTGATTTTCCGTTCATGTTCAAGAGTTGGGCGCAGCGGGATGGACCGGAGTATCCTTTTTGTCTCAATTAGTGCATAGTTTTATAGGAATTATCGGTTTTGCATGATACGAAAATATTACAATTATGTGATGAATTTGCTTTTTCATTGTTAGCATGAAGTAAATCTGAATTGAAAAACATTTCGCGTTGGAGGAACACGTAATGAAGAAACCTGCTTCCCGACAGTAGAACACATTTAAGGCATATTGGGTTTGATAAGATGGTAAAGCTTACATGCAAAAAATGCACTGACACTGAACTCTAACCCGGTAATACTAACCAGTACTAGGCCAGTGCATAAACTATGGTCTAACATGTTTTACCAGATTCAGAGGACATAAAATTAAACCTTTGCGTTTTAGGGTTAAAATTAATCACATCGCGCCGGTCGTGCCAGCCCAACTCAGCTACAGCAGTAACTACATTGTTTATATGTACTCATCACTATACGAATAAGCATTGTAATACTCAGCATATTACGTCTTATATGTATCGCCTTATATGGAAATGTAGATATGCGAGTATTTAATTCAACCCTTCGTGATTCAACCGGTCACTTTATGTTTGTCATCCTGAGTAAGGTGTTTGCTTATTGTTATTGTCAATTTGTCATATGTTATGTCGTATTGACAGGGTTATTAGCACATAATGATGTCTAAAATTTACGCAAATATTACTCATTACAATCAAAAAACTTCAACTGATTTTATTGCGGTTTATTTAATTATTTTACAAGGCCGACCATGGCCGTGACCACGGCTGTTGTAAAACTTTTTAAACTTGCTCTTAAAATTATTTTATATGCTTGTAAAATAATTAAATAAACATTTATTGTCATTATATCTTTAGCACAATTAAGTATAATAAAGAAATAATAATCCCACCATAGGATAATTTTATCTCCTTGCTACTGTTCTTTAGATTCTAATGGTATTGTTGATTAAACGAGATGACTTCAAAATACAATCTTAGCTCCTCGCATTTTTTCACGGTAATTAACATCACTTCCCAATGATTCGTCATTCATTTGCTCTTCCTATTCAAAATATTTCCCTTTCCACAGAGCAAATAAAACTGACAAATACAAAGCTCTAGTTTGTGAAACATTTTACAGAACTCACGCCTGGATCGGTTCGGAGCCGGGGTCAAGGCGATATCTAGCCTTATTATTCGGCTACTGTGTAACGTCGGTTCGTTTTTATCAAACACAAAAGAACTGGAATGAAATGAAATAGTATTGTCTGTTTTTTACTGCAAAAAAATTAAATCTTTCTATGTTTTGCGCTTTATGTATTTTATGCAATTTATAATCTGAAACAAGTGTAGAATAAATCGTGACTTTTTACAACAATAAAATGGAATCCGCGTCTTGAGTGGAAATTGTGCCAATTGAAAGAGATTGCTTAGAAATAAAGAATAGGTAATACGAAGTAAAACTCACTATGTTACACGTAGAAATACAACAAATACTCTCAACCATATGCTTTATAATAATAATAATTTCGGTGCTCTAAAGTTCCAACCATAATTTCCATGCTCTAAAATTTCAGCAATAATGTCCGTGCTCTAAAACTCCAACAATAATTTTCGTGCTCTAAAACTCCAACGATAATTTCCGTGCTCTAAAAGAGCTATTCCGTGATTTGTTTTCGTCCCAATCAAATCGAGTTTGTGAAAATCTCGAAATGTTGTAATGAAATAATTTGGGCATTTGAACACGCCGTAGATGTCCCGCTAACACAGATACACAAGTGGAGCGTTGACCTCGCCATGTTGATGCCGTGGTAGAGAACACTCATTATGATTCAGATTAGGCTCACTGGCGATATGTGGAGTGCCCCAAATAGACTGATAATAATTTGTACTTTTTATATGCACAGTCTAACCGATATTGTCTGCTGTCGTCCGATAATAATCATGCATCCGGCGGCTGTTAGTAAATCCCTACATTCTTTATGATAGCGCTCTCTCTTTCTCACTGGAATCTGGATTAGAAATGAAGAAAGGGATCAGATTTTGTTGTATAGAATATTAATACACTGTTGCTTGTTACTTTCATTTTGTACTAACCAAATGTATCCAAACATATTCAAACTATATTCACTATATTCAAACATTTCATAATGTTTGTGTAGACAATCTGTAAAACTTGTAGACTGATTTCGGACAAATGTAACTTCGTCCAAGTTAAAGTACAGACTATTTCAATTTTAAAAAATAAAAACCATAACAGTCACACCGTGTCTGGGTCAACTAGTATATCGGTATTCTCTACACATACGCATATCTAATGCCATTCAGACAACCAGTAAAGAATGCAACCTTAAGAGAAAGATAGAGCAGAGCGACTGTCTCTTTCGCACAATCTAATACAATTATGATTTTATGAATGACCGTCGTGCAGTGTAGACGGGGCAGTAATGATACGGGGCCCGACACTATCTGCCTTTATCTCGATGTGCATTGTTTACCGTTATGATCGTAGGTACAATAAACTGAACTTAACCCTTCGCCGCTGTTTAGTGGCTTGTGTGAATTTCTATGGGGTCACTTAGGCAACATAATTTGTGTAGTAGTCCGTGTTTTGTTAGTAATATTATCGTTGTTTTCAAAACAATCCTACTAAGTTTAGAAAGTTTTTTGATATTATTACAAATATTGCTGAAGTGATTAGTAAAAATTTGGGACAGATGTTTACCGTTCGGAACTTACAATAAACTGAACTTAACCCTTCGCCGCCGTTTAGTGGCTTGTGAGAATTTCTATGGGGTCACTTAGGCTCTATCTCTATATATATCTAGTTGTTTTATAGACCGTGTTTTGTCATTAATATGTGTATTGTCTAACTTTCTAATATTAGTAGGATTGTCTTGAATTTGTTATTTTGTCACGCAAAAAATACTAAATGTATTTAGTTGAAGTTACGCACATAGACTCCCGCATATCTGCCTCCTCCCTCCACGGGCCACCAACTCATGAGATACTTATTCTTATGTATATCATAGTCTCGTAACATAAAATCTAGTCTACACAATAAGTGTAAATGGTAATAAAATAACTAGGCAATGAACAAATGACAGCATAACAAGCCGTAACCTTTGTTCAAAGACAAACTCATAAAACATGCCGTTCTGTCGCACCAATAGTTTTATATACGATGAGATAATACACATCGGTGTTATGTCTAATGAGATAGTACAGTCTGTAGATCATCGGCATCACCAGGCAGCACTCCACTGCCGGGTAGAGTCGGGTGAGCGTCGTGCCAAAAGCTACTTGAACAGCGAAACTTTGCAGCCGAATTCGGCACAACCGAGGAGGTGCCTCTCGCTACGATACCGACGTAAAGTGACAGGTCGGCTGTCGCGTTTCGTGCGGTGCGTAAGTAGCCGGTGAGTGCTGACCCATAGAGGGGAGTTGGACGGCACCGCATTTGTATAACTTCTATGCGGATGGCTCCCGACGACTCGCTTACCCTCTGTACTATAAAAACGCTTGGCTCTCACATTCCTTTGTGTATGATTTAGACTTTAGCCTTCAGCCTGGATTACACAGCTGTACCTCAACATTTAATTAAAATAAAATATTTACTAACAAACACCCCGTGTTAGCGCAGCCTCGTGCTAAGTAAATAACTTATTTCGCGCGTATTAGGCAAGGGCAATGAGATTTAAGATGTTTTTATAGTACTCACTCCTTATTGGGCATCTTTATGTCGGGGCTGCTGGCAGGTACGTGATGATTTAACAACAAACAGCTCCGTTTTCCTTCCTCTAGGGGCCTAGACAGATATTGTCTTCGCCCAAGGTCCTAGAGCACAGAAGCCGTATTTTTGGAGCCTCTCGATCTTATGACCCCGACTCTTCCCTTCTAAGTTCTCCCAGAAAAACTCCGATTTAATTAAGACAACCCTTTTGGAATAAAGTTTATCATTTTGAAAAAACAACAAGACCAAGTTAAACTTAGATAGTGACATTAATATTTATCATCATGTTTTTGCTACTATATTTACTTAAAGTTATCATCAATAGAAAGGAAAATATAATCGACTTGTGACATTTTATTGTATTGTGTTTGCTGTTTAACTGACTTTGGAGTATAACATCACGGGCTCGCTGGCGCTATTACCATATCGTACGTAATAGCAGTGGAGCGATCAGTCAAACGTCTGGATGTGGGGCAGCCGGCGGCGCCTGGCCAGTAGGGAGGAATAAACATCGATGTTTAGATGGAAAACATCGATGTTTGACTCCGACGACATCGACACATCGATGGTTTTAGATTAAAATATCGAAGCTGGTCAATTTGCACTTTCATCTGGCATTTTAGGTGCATTGGATACATCCTGTGCATGGTCATCTTCTGTATAAACAACAAAACAATCTGAATGGAATTCCTGACAAATTTTTTTTTACTTAAGTTAAGTGCATAAAAATATTAGGAATGTTGATTGTTCCATTGTATATCTCGTAATTATAATAATTCATGTAATTATTATAAAAAATATTTAAAAGATACATATACTTTTGTTATATTCGGAAAACATCGATATTTTGTAGACATGTCGATGTTTTACAATTGATGCTTTTAATTCGTGTTAACATCGATGTTTTTCTGATATCAACTCTAGTGGCCAGTCTCGACCGGGAGACGCTGTACTGTCTTCGCCGTTTATTTATTCTCATGGATACAGAACAAAGCATTTACGGGACTATGAACTATATCTTATTTGGCTATCGTTCCAGATTTGCTAACGGTACTGTTCGTTTTTGCATATTGGAATATAATGGGATCATTTTATATTGACTGTAACTTTACAGAAGAAAAGGTTCTTCGCAACTTCTTTCATCTGAAGGAGAGTAATGAATGTAGCAGCAAGACAATATATGTAGGAGTTGTCGTCACGAGCACTCTGCTCTCTCTGTCTACTCTGTAAGGAACTGGCCATGGCGGGAAGATTGTAGTTTAGTAGCTTTTATATTTGTATTTTTTTTACTTTATTTATCTGAGCAAACGGAACGTAATACATTTACTGTACGCAAAGTTGTACAAATATGTACACTTGATTACTCTGACCCAATGTACGCAGGGCTCGGCAAATTACAGCACTTACCCGCATTCTGGATAAACGCTCTTACAGTTAGCTTATAGTGTATAAGTATACGAATTACAACCATTTTAAAGTCAACAGTTTTGTTTACCTCTAGCCGACCCGACTCGAGGCGTCAAAAATAAAAATTATGTAATCTATGTTGCATTACTCATGTAGGTTTTTATTAGTAAAATAATGGTTAAAATCGGTTCATTAGTTTTGGATATTTCGATACAAACAAACAAAAAATCTTTTCCTTATATATAGTATTAATATTGATTAAAAATACTTAATGAAACCAATAACACTACTACATTCAAAACATATTATAATGATAAGGCTACTAATTATAACTTAGATTTATACAAGTATTCTTTAGATAATTTACATAATTATCAAATTAAAAGTTATGATATACCTAGATTACCATAACTTAAATAATAATTAATATAACCAAAATAAAGAAAATATTAAATATCCCGCAAGGATATTCTTTATAGTTACACTAGGTACATCTACTTACAAAGCGAAAACCAATACAAAGAGCTTAATCATTATTAATATCGTAAAAAGTATGCCGAATGAAGTATCCAATATGCTATCTAGATACATAGGTAAGGATCATATATCAATGTTCCTACCTGTGATAACATTCGCTTCATATGAAAAACTTCCTCGCAGATGCAGCGGGAAACTGTGAAACACCTCGATATTGGCAATATTTTCCCGTTTCCGCTCCCAGCTCGAATGAACTGCAAATGCGAACAATTCCACGGGGCTCTCGCGTTTAATTTTGCCACTTCGCCCTAAATCATTGCGCCCCGGATCCCAAAAATCTAGCGTCTGGTTTGATTTAGAGTTTGCAGTTCGCTTGCGTGCGCTGAAACACTATTTTGATTGTATTGTTATTGTTTAAGTGGTAATTATATTCCCTCCGATGTCCCGCTCGGGAGTTATAGATTCTAGGAGCATTCGTTGGATATTGTTTTATTTATATTTGATTCTAATTAGTCGTTTTTTTTGTTTATGTTTGATTGTGGCATCCATCATGCGTTCTACTGATATAGAAGGTTGCCACGGTGGTTAAGTTGTAAATTTCCGCTGGCACTCTGCAACCTGCGGCGATGGAGAAAAGGATTTCTTCATAATAATTGTGCGAATGTTTCTGGACGTCGCTATAAATCTCCATTTCCTCGTTCGCCTCCATAAATGATAAAGAAAATTATAATTAAACTTGGACCACACGAGACATCAATTACCCAATAAGCTCAGTACACATGGCAACGTCTAGTAGTGGGTAACAAAAAACGAAACCTTGAGAGCCGGCGATTTTCGCCAAATCGAGTTGGTCCTTAAACTTAGCAGACGACAATGAACTCAGGCGTAGGTGAATTGTGACGTCAACGCCATTTCGTTTTGGTGCAAATATAAGCGCTACTATACGACAAGTAGGCCTTTTTTGACAAATACAATTATTTTCGATATTACATATATTATTTTCGACATTATATTATTTTCGATATTATATTATTTTCGACATTATATTATTTTCGATATTATATTATTTTCGATATAAATATGTAAAGTAACATGTTCTCACTCACTGATAACAGCTGAAACTTTTGAAACAATTAAGCAGGTACCGTAAACGATGACAGCATAAATTGTCCTAATAAAATCGTCAAATTATACCAAAACGGCATCTGCTAACATTTTTTACAATATAATACCTAAGATAGTGTAATAAGGCATGAAAGTTTGAGTAACGTGGCTTGTATGTATGCTGTATTTATGATCTATTGAAACTTTCACATTTAATCCAATATTTTTAATCAAAAATTTCCATTATTGTTTACAAAATGTTTTGTTACAAGTTGTTTACCTTCCACTTTTACTGTGAAGTCATTTTAAGATATTGCGTGGTAATAGAGGCAGGTTATTTTTAGCTGTTTTCGTGCTACTTGTTTTTGATTTATATCTCGCAGTCCTTGAACTGGCAAAACAACCGACGAAAGCAATAATAGCGCTGAGAAAATTTAATATGTTCATCAGTTTCTTGTCTACAAAAATCAGATGTTTTGGAAGACAAGGTGTGATTCAATTCAAGACAAGATGGAGATTAGAAACTAAATAAGGGTCGATAGGTATTGGACCTTACTCTACTCAATCCTTGTTAAACACCAAGCTAGGAAGAGGAGCAAGATCGCTGCAATGCAGTCAAATTGGGAAGGCGACCGGGGAGATATTTCTCACTCGCACAATATCATATATTAAAAGGTGGATGGCTTTCGCGTTTCCTGCGCTTTGTGACTAGCCTGTGGCCTATTGGGGTGAGAGAGTGAGATGCTCCTGCGTATGCGGGTGGTAATAGGCAGTGGGAGTCACTAAATGGCTCCGATTGCTCGTTTGGCGTCCCCCTAGGGTATATTTTTTTCATATAGTAGCAATCGGATACATTTTCATGATTACCGACAGTCTTAGACATGAGGTTATATTGATACGATATCCTCCTTCTTCCTCCCCTTTCAATGTGCCACCGGATACTTACGCTCCGCACGAAACGCGACATCATAGCTGTCACTTTACGCCGGTAAAAAATAATATGGCGGCCTTCGACAGGCAAAAACGATACTAGTATGTAGTGTAGAATAACTTTTACATTCGCAATGACCTCTGTGCCCCAATGGCGAGCGGGTCCGGGTGTCCGGGGTTATCACGTGTCCTTATACGACCGCGCCAATTACAGCACGGGCCGTGACTGGGAGAACACGTTTATAATGTTTTTGTTTACATTTGTTAAGGTGGAATTAAACACAATACCGGCGTAAAGTGCCGTGCTGTCTCGTTTCGAGCGGTGTGTAAGTAGCCGGTGGCCCATGGAGGGGAAAGTAGGAGGGTAACGCACCTGTATAACCTTTATGTAGATGTCCATGGGCGTCGGTAGTCGTGAAAATCGTTCCGACTGCTCGTTTGCTCTCATAAAGTATAAAAAAAACAATACAAAATAATGGCATTTAAGTTAGAAAGACCAAAGAAACTTAAGAATTTATCGAAATATACATATACAATATAATTTATACAGTAGGAAATTAACATAGGTAGATAATGAGTACCTATATAATTTTTAATTTCACCTAAAGTAAGTAGGTAGGTACCTAAGTAAGAAAAGAGCTTTTTCTTTCCTCAAAGGTCGGCGACGCATCTGTTAGACCTCTGGTGTTGCGGATTTCTGTGGGCGTTGGTGATCACTTTACATCAGGTGACCCAACTGCTCGTTTGTGTCCTATGCTGTAAAAAAAAAGTTCTAGATTATTTTTTCTGTAAAATTTAAATTATGTAGGTTAGTAGGTTCGTGCAAAGTAAATTAGTTCAGGTAACGGGATAGTTTCATAACAGCCAGCGAAGCGGACAGTGTAAGATCTGAAAACGGAAATAAACATTTCTTATAAACCCTCTCCAAGAGTTGCCGCTGCGGCTTAAACACCTAAATTGAGTTTCCCGTTCGCGATCGTAGACGCTGTAAAATGACCGAATCGTCGGAAAATTCTAGAATTTAGGTGTTGAAATGAACTGTGATGGATTTTCTCTTGCTATTGCATTCAAATTGGGCCAGCGCGCTCCAACGCGAAACGATAGTTATTCATTTACGGTAGCTCGTTGGAGGGAAGGCGACACATCTTCGTAACAATTATGCGGATATCTATGGGCGTTGGTAGTCTCCAAAAGGCTTCAATCCTTTGCTCTCTAATGCTGTATAAAAAAAGCGTATTGATGCGTATTTTTTTCTTTTTTACACCATATTTCCCTGTATTTAAATCTATTCAGTATATCAGTCCATATCGAAAATAGATACTGTAACGCCGCACTTGTATTCTCTTCTATTCGAGCGTAGCTCCTATTTGCGGCGATTACTATCCTAGCTATGCTATTCCATCAGGATTAATTTACAATTAAAGACTCTGATATCTATATATATAAAACTCAAACATGACATAGTCGTCTATCAACGCACAGCCCAAACCACTGGACGGATCAAGCTGAAATTTGGCATCCAGGTAGATGTTACGACGTAGGCATCCGCTAAGAAAGGATTTTGAGAAATTCAACCCCTAAGGG
>LUGF01043194.1:182020-198880 GCA_001625245.1 Calycopis cecrops
GGTTGCGAGGATCGCGTGAACCGCAGTTATGGATAACTCACAATGTACACGTTTATTCTCCCTATTATATAGGGAGAATAAAATATGTTTATGGGATCCTAATGATGGCTATTATAAAAATTAGTCGGCAATGGATAGTATTCCAACAACGGAAATAAAGAAAAAAATAAAGTCTTTGTCAGGTGGCTATATTATAATTAATTTTTGCCGTAAATATACAAGTAAAATGTAGCTTGCTGCTGCTACGGCTATTCGTCGCCGTCGTTGCACGTGTGACTCCATAGCCAGACAAAATTTCAACTGAATTATGGATCAGTATGGATCGGCTGGAGCGCCTTGGAGCAGCCAGTCAGGATCGCAAAAGATTTCTGTTGGATCGACCTAGAACGATCCACGCTCCACGCATCACGATCTTGGATCGCGGATCGCGGGATCGCCGATCCATTTTGGATCGTCCGGTGTGGATGCGGCTAATTACCCAATAAGCTCAGTACACATGGCAGCGTCTAGTAGTTGGTTAACAAAAAACGAAACCTTGAGAGCCGGCGATTTTCGCCAAATCGAGTTGGTCCTTAAACTTAGCAGACTACAATGAACCCAGGCGTAGGTGAATTGTGACGTCAACGCCATTTCGTTTTGGTGCAAATATAAGCGCTACTACACGACATAAGTACCTAGTTGCCTTTTTTGACAAATACAATTACTTTCGATATTAAATTATTTTCGACATATTATTTTCGACATTGTATTATTTTCGATATTATATTATTTCCGCTATAAGTATGTAAAGTAACATGTCACTCACTGACTGATCAACTTAACAGCTGAAACTTTTGATACATTTAAGAAGGTACCGTAAACGACGACTGTTTAAATTGTCGTAATAAAATCGTCATATTATACCTAAACGGCATCTGCTAAGATTTTTAACAATATAATGTCTAAGATTGTGTAATAAGGCATGAAAGTACGTGGCTTGTAGGTATGCCGTATTTATGATCTATTGATACTTTCACATTTAATCCAATATTTTCAATCAAAAATTTCCGTTATTGTTTACAAAATGTTTTGTTACAGGTTGTTTACCTTCCACTTTTACTGTGAAGTCATTTTGAGATATTGCGTGGTAATAGAGGCAGGTTATTTTTAGCTGTTTTCGTGCTACTTGTTTTTGATTTATATCTCGCAGTCCTTGAACTGGCAAAACAACTGACGAAAGCAATAATAGCGCAGAGAAAATGTAATTTGTTCATCAGTTTCTTGTCTACAAAAATCAGATGTTTTGGAAGACAAGGTGTGATTCAATTCAAGACAAGATAGAGATTAGAAACAAAATAAGGGTCGATAGGTATTATTGTTAAACACCAAGCTAGGAAGAGGAGCAAGATCACTGCAATGCAGTCAAATTGGGAAGGCGACCGGGGAGATACTTGTCACTCGCACGATATCCTATCTTGAAAGTGGCGTAACCTGTGGTCTGTTGGGGCGAGGGAGGTGAGATGCTCCTGCATATGCGGGTGGTAATAGGCAGTGGGAGTCACTAAATGGCTCCGATTGCTCGTTTGGCGTCCCCCTATGGTATATTTTTTCATATAGTAGCAATCGGATACGTTTTCATGATTACCGACAGTCTTAGACATGAGGTTATATTGATACGATATCCTCCTTCTTCCTCCCCTTTCAATGTGCCACCGGATACTTACACTCCGCACGAAACGCGACATCATAGCTGTCACTTTACGCCGGTAAAAAATAATATGGCGGCCTTCGACAGGCAAAAACGATACTAGTATGTAGTGTAGAATAACTTTTACATTCGCAATGACCCCTGTGCCCCAGTGGCGAGCGGGTCCGGGGGTTATCATGTGTCCTTATACGACCGCGCCAATTACAGCACGCGGGCCGTGACTGGGAGAACACGTTTATAATGTTTTTGTTTACATTTGTTAAGGTGGAATTAAACACAATACTGGCGTAAAGTGCCGTGCTGTCTCGTTTCGTGCGGTGTGTAAGTAGCCGGTGGCCCATGGAGGGGGAAGTAGGATGGTAACGCACCTGTATAACGGATTTATGCGGATGCCGATGGGCGCCGGTAGTCGTGAAAATAGTTCCGACTCGTTTGTCCTCTTATAGTATAAAAAAAAACGATAAAAATTAATTGCCATTTAAGTTAGAAGACCAATGAAACTTACGAATTTTGAAGAATTCATCGAAATATACATATACAATATAATTTATACAGTAGGAAATTAACATAGATAGATAATGAGTACCTATATAATTTTTAATTTCACCTAAACTAAGTAAGAAAAGAGCTTATTCTTTACTCAAAGGTCGGCAACGCATCTGTTCGACCTCTGGTGTGCCCACAGACATCCGTAAGGATGTCTGTGGGCGTGATGTCATGTGGTGATCACTACATCAGGTGACCCAACTGCTCGTTTGTGTCCTATGCTGTAAAAAAAAGTTCTAGATTATTTTTTCTGTAAAATTTAAATTATGTAGGTTAGTAGGTTCTTGCAAAGTAAATTAGTTCAGGTAACGGGATAGTTTCATAACAGCCAGCGAAGCGGACAGTATAAGATCTGAAAACGGAAATAAACATTTCTTATAAACCCACTCCAACAGTTGCCGCTGCGGTTTAAACACCTAAATTGAGTTTCCCGTTCGCGATCGTAGACGCTGTAAAATGACCGAATCGTCGGAAAATTCTAGAATTTAGGTGTTGAAATGAACTGTGATGGATTTTCTCTAACAGGCATTGCATCTAAATTGGGCCAACGCGCTCCAACGCGAAACGATAGTTATTCATTTACGGTAGCTCGTTGGAGGGAAGGCGACACATCTTCGTAACAATTATGCGGATATCTATGGGCGTTGGTAGTCTCCAAAAGGCTTTAATCGTTTGCTCCCTAATGCTGTATAAAAAAAGCTTAATTAAGGTTTATTGATGCGTATTTCTTTCTTTACGCCATACTTTCCTGTATTTAAATCAATTCAGTATATCAGTCCATATCGAAAATAGATACTGTATATTATGATTCTAGCCTCCAAATCACGTTAGCTATAATAAACACTTGAATATATTACGACCGAATAAAATGAACCGCAAATTCGGGACATTTATCACTCAATGGTTATACCAAAGCTGGTGTTTCGACTGTCGTGGGCACAAATGGGGGCCAACCCTCCGCGGCCAAGGTCGTGGGGCCCCGCCGACCAATGGTGGCGCAGGGAGCTTCGGAGTGCACCCGTGCCTCGTGTACCGTGTGAAATTGTGCCTCCTTCCGTTAGCTCGTATTGTTTTAGAATGTTATAGTTTTTTGTGTCTTTTTTGCTGGAATAACATAATGTGGGATTTTGTTACTTGGATCGTAAAGTGGTGTAGTCCGAAGGTGGATAGAGATGGCTTGTAATTTAATCGAGGAAGTGGATGTATATTTAAAGATTAGTATTTAACATACGATCTATCAAATTATTTGAGATTTAATTGCATTTTTGTTTTTTTTTTATGACTGCATTGTCTAATAAAAATAAAATAATATTACCAGACCATCACTTGTTGATGCGAAAACTTATTATGACATCAGTCTGGTAATAATGAAGCTAGAAAAACTAATAATTATTCTCTTTTCGAGTTCTAAAAACATCTTTCTCATCAATAACAATAACAACGTATCTCCACGCCGGATCCCTAACGGCGTAAGACAGAGTTTTAAAGAAGAAGAAGAGTTTTAAGAAACTTTATTTACCTAAGAGAGCTGTCCTCCTTGATTAATTGAAGAACGTGTTTAAATGCTGATGCTGTGTCCTTAAATCGATGCCCAGTTCAAAATAGTTTTAAGCAAAGGTCAATCTCCTTTTAAACCTTGTCTTACACTCTCTGCTTGTTTCGGGATATAGTTCTAGTAGTAGACGTGCTGATGACGATGAGGAAATAAATAAAACTATTTTCATGTCAAAGTCATTGAGACTTTAAATCATAGCCGCGTATTCGTAATCGCGTCGCGCGGCGCAGGCGGAGCTCCAAGCTAGTGCCGCCTCCGCCTATCTATCCTCGGATCAAAGTGTATGCGCGTATATCGCTAGATAAATGCGCGTTTCGCTTCACCGGCCGCCGTTTTACGATCGTTTTCCGCGAATCGTTCGTATTGTTTTTAACGATCGGTGTCGATTTGTTATGATTTACCTTCTGTAGATAGATCGTAGATTCTTTCTTACACTTGAGCTTTGATAATTTTACTACCTTGTATTTGAATATGATGGTTTATACTTATTGATAAATATTTGATCATCATCATATTATTCCTATTTTTTTTTTTATGATATAGGAGGGCAAACGAGCAGTCGGAGCCATTTTCATGACTACCGACGCCCACAAACATCCGCATAGAGGCTATGCAGATGCGCTGCCCTCCTTTCTCCTCCCACCTCCATGGGCTACCGGCTACTTACACACCGCACGAAACGCGACAGCACAGCTGTCACTTCACGCCGGTCTCGTGTAGGCGAGATGTACCTCCCCGGTCGTGCCGGCCCAATTCGACTGCATGCAAGCATGCAGTGTGGCACTACCTCTTACTACTCCTAGTCTGACATCAATTAAGATCCGCCCCATCGTTAATTTATAACGATTTTGGGTGATATTTTTAGAATCACTGTCTACGCAATTATTTTGTTTTTATTTTTGCTCTTGTTTTTGGAGCTTTAAGATTTTCATGTTATTTCCTTTATGATAAACAACAACAAAGTATTACGCAAAGTTACCTACTCAGTACAATAAAACTTAAATTAAATATTAAAATTAAATACCTAATATTTTTACATCGAATCCAGCTCTTTTAAGGTCGAATGGAAACCATTCGACCGTAAAAGAGCTGGATTCGATCGGGAGGTGTCAAAAATGCTAATTTCACAAAATTATTATATATATAAAAAATATCAGATTCGATCACTGGTTTCTCCGTGATCGAAGATTATTGCGATGTAGCGTGCGCGGTAAACTGTTACTCCCGGTATTACTGTTTCACACGCTTTTACTTCTCACATTTTCCTAATATAGTTTCTTATGGAGTTATATTACGGAGCTCCAATGAAAATGAAAATGAAAAAGTTTTTATTCAAAATAGAATTACAGGAATTACTTTTTGAACGTCAACAATTAAATCTACCACCGGTTCAACCCTAGCCCTGTCCTGAGAGGAACCGGCGAAACAAACTCAGCGGGCATCATGTTGTGATGATATTTAAAATACAATACAATGATATTATGATATAATACAATACAATTTATAACAAAAAACGAAACCGC
Source organism: Calycopis cecrops (assembly GCA_001625245.1). NCBI lineage: Eukaryota > Metazoa > Arthropoda > Insecta > Lepidoptera > Lycaenidae > Calycopis > Calycopis cecrops. The sequence goes on from LUGF01043194.1 coordinate 187,332, forward strand.
CTAGGAGAAGGGTACTACCTAATCCATATATCATAATCATCATAATTATATTACCAAAAGTGCCTGACAAAATATGTAAATAATAATCAGCGATTATACCGCGATAATCCGATACAATAGGTAGTAGAACTAAAATAGATGGAAGATGATTAAATCTGTATATACTTAGACGCAGACGTGAGTACCCACTGTATAGTGCTGTACAGTGTAGTGTATACACAGAGGGTAACGCACGCGGGGACGACAAAAAGCCGGCATAGAAAAAACTCGAACACTCGTCATGTTTAACTAATTCGGGGACGATGAACCGCCCGATACGATCTGTGCCTGCGATCGACGGACAACTTTTTTGCTATTACGTATATATTGGGATTGATGAGATGATTCTCCATTCTTTATAGTATAAGAGGAACGAGCAAGTTTTTGACTATTGATATCGAATATCCGCATGATTGCTCTGCAGTTCCCCTTTCCCGAAAACTTACAGCATAGTCTCACTTTGAGGTGGTATCTGGAGACTGCAAGGTACCGGGGATGGTCTAATATCACAAAATAAATGTTATCTCAAGAAAATTCTATGTTACAAAATTAATTTGTTGTTCGTCTATGTTGTCTTTAAAATATGTGTTGTTCTCATTATTGGCTATTCATCACATACCTACATCAGCAGCGCCAATTCCCATCACGCCAATTCCCTAAAGGGGTACGGGGACATTCTACATTTGAAGCAGACTAATTTATCTTCTGTGGTCGGTTTAAGACTAGGCCTGCCGAAACCATCTTACGTTCATTTATTTTTCGTTTAATAGCGGTTTCCTCGTAGTTTAAATTATTTCGATAGCATATGATTATCTTGTTGAAAGATATGTTATACTATAACATCTCGCGACATCTTGCATCTAAATTTTATACGTAAACCAGGATAATAAACGTGACACGCGCTTTAATCAACAGCTCGGCTAAATTAAAAAGCCTATTTAGCCAAATAATATCGGAAATAAGTTAATATATTTAATTACATAATGACGGATAAACTGAACGTCCCTAGTCAGGGGTCAAAGAGATATAGAACTAAGGACGGCTACTGTGACATTGTTACAAATGCCAACATTTATGTCATGGAACCCGTAACACAATGCATTACCATTAGGGTTGCTAGTTGGGCAGGAATCGCCGGGATTGTCCCGATATTTAGTGCGTTATCCTGGGTCCCGAAAAAAATTGTGTAAAGACGAAACAGGTAAAAGACAACATTACTTAGCCTTAAAATAAAATTTTGAAATTAAAACCAAAAAAAATAATTAAAAAGTGTAAGAAAGAAAGAAAGAAAGAAAGACTTACTACTTACTTTACGACTTACTTTTTAAATACAAAAAGTTTCACTTAAATCGAATTAGAAATTTGAATTTGATTGACAATAACTTCCATTGGTGTGATTTTTGTAACGCTCTCGCTAACTTACTGCCCAAATCAAGCGCGCGTATAGAAGTTTTACTTCAAAAAAAGTAATAGTAGAAGCATGTTTTATTTTGTCCTGACGACTACAATCCAAATAACCCGATTTCTTTTAATTTTGCTCAGATTTATTGTTCCCATCTGGTAACCAATTACCACACACCAACACATACCATTTAAACACGCTAATAAATATTATAAAAAAAAAAACCAACAATTTACTCGATCCATTGATAGCGGTATTACGTCACCGCTGCGGTCGTTGACTGCGACACCAAAACTCTGCCCGCTGAATTTCCGTCATATTTCAACTTCGCTACTGGGAATTAGAATTACAAACGCCCGCTTATAAATACATTTATACAACGACACTCCATTATTTATTTGTAGACCGTTCTACTTCGTTGTAGATCGCCGTTGATCTACAAATTGCCGATCTGTCGGCAATTATACAAATGTCGAAGGCTATATTGGTTTATTGACGGAGACTAATATTGAGGTACCTATTATGTTTGATTTGTGATTAAGTTCTTATAAATTTATGTATGTTAAAAATAAAATCGCAAAGTATCGCTTATAGAAGAGAAAGCAAACGAGCACCCAGTTACATTGAACAAAAGTGACTGTAGATGATCATACATCAGAATGTACGAACGACAAAAGAAACAAATACGCGAAGATAGCCTCTGTACATAAGCTTTGAAGAAAGACATAGGTGGTATTAGTGTGTAGCTTTTAGGCTAAAGAGCTGTTAAAAATTATATATACTTAAATGTAATATAATTTATATATAACTAGCTTCCGCCCGCGGCTTCGCCCGCGTGGATTTCGGACTTCAAAAATGATTCAAAATTTTAACTTATTATGTTATTCCGATATGAAAGCTATATTACCGAAAATTTAATGAAAATCCGTTCAGTAGTTTTAGTGTGAAAGAGTAACAAGCATTTATACAAACTTTCGCATTTATAATTTTAGTAGGATTTTTAACAGCTCCTGTATTATACTCTATTAATCTGTAGATAGTCTATAGTCTCTGCAAACTCACTAGTCACTCGACAAGATCCGAATATATACGACAACACCCGACAGTCGACACTTCGTACTGATTAACTGTTTATTACTTACACTTTGACAAGCTCATCCATTTAACGATGATTGGTACTCGTTGAGTGTATGGAAAAATGTTCGTTCTTAGTACTAAACACTACCCACGCGGAGTTCTCAGTCTGTCTGAACTAGTGGTACCAGTTGGAAGGCATATTGAAGGAGGTTGGAGGAAGCAATTAGGTACGGGAGATGTGATTACATCTGAGAACTTTCTAGACTTTGCAGTTTAGTTATATCACTACATAGTATAATACAAAGTCGCTTTCCGCCGTCTGTGTGTCTGTATCTTTCAAATTACACAACAGGTTTTGATGGGTTTTTTTAAATATCGTGATTCAATAGCAAGGTTTATATTTATAATTCCATTTTTGAAGTCCGAAATCCACGCGGGCGACGCTGCGGGCGGAAGCTAGTTTACTAACAACTAGATGACTCTGTTTATACCTGAAACTAAATGAGCCTGGTTTCAATCCATTCAATTTCGTATCAAACGAATTATTTATAAACACCAAGATTTACAATGAAAGAGCTTTTTTGCTACTTTTTGAAAGCTATATTCTCTCTTCTCTCCTATCTATAATTTGTTATAATATTTATTTATTTTATTTATTATTCATATTATTGTGCACTGCCGACATTTCTATTAATTTAAAACCAATATATCATTGCTATGTAGATGTACTGCCCTTCTTCCTCCTCCCCTCTAATTACCGACCGAAAACTCAACACCGCACGAAACACGATAACAAAACTGCACTGATGTCACTATATAGATGTAACATGTTAGTGATAAGAACCTCTCCAGTCATCTAAACTCTGCTGAATTCGGATGGAAAGCAGAATAGCACCATCTTTAATCTTTATGGTACTAATTAAATTGAATCGGCCACTTTCTATCACCGCACCGCTCGCCATCGACAGGGAGTACACGCTCACATATTGGAGCCCAAATGGTCCCGTACAGACCGATTTGAGAGGAATTTCCTCCCACGGACCCTCCGATTGTGGAATGAACTCCCTGCCGAGGTTTTCCCAGAGGGCTACAATATGGGGTTCTTCAAGAGGGGAGTCAATAGGTTCCTAAAGGATCGGCAATGCGCATGTGATGCCCCTGGTGTTGCAAGCGTCCATAGGCTACGGTAACCACGTACCATCAGGTGTGCCGTATCCTTTTTTTGCCACCATCGTGGTATAAAAAAAAAAAAATTGTGACTTCACGCCTCGCATTTTTTCATATATCACGTTAAAACGTTGAACGGACGCAATAAAATCACAACCGTAGAGTCGTCCTTGAGAACAGGAACACGACTAGTTTGGCACATGACACCTGGAAATGTGACCGCATTTACATACAAGTCGGTTTTTGTAAGAGACCAATATCAACGGCTATTAAAACTCTCGCCCAATATTATAATGCTTTTCTTTTTTATAGCATAAGGGGACAAACGAGCAGTCGAAGCAATTTTCATGTCCATAGACATCCATAGAGGCTATACAGATGCGCTGCCCTCTTTCATCCCACCTCCAAGGGCCACCGACTACACATGGCACGAAACGCGATAGCCCAACTGTCACTTTACACCGGAATCGTGTAAGCGAGAGGTACCACTCAAATCGGCTGCATGCGCCTGCTTGCAGCATGGCACTACCTCTTACTAACATATTCACAAAACTGAAAACACAGAAGCGAAATTTAAAAAATACTGACCTGTGATAAAGCGATGTTTTTAATTTTAATTTAAAAGTTTTACATAAAAAAATAGCTAAGTACTATAAAAGATTTCAAATTGCGTCCTGTTTATAGTAGCAACCTATCATCTAAAGGCCAGGAACCTGTAATTAACCGATTGAATAAATATAGCCGGTTATTCATAATCATATTATTTACAAATCGTATCATTTAATTTGTAATTCGTATTCGGTTTAAGTAAATCGTGTTCAGAATTGTTATTCATGACTAATTTATTAACAAATTTATTGGTATTATGTTATGTTTAGTCATTAAATTATGATATGCGTTGTTTTAATCCCTCTCGGATACCGATACATCGAGAAACTGTTTTGGGATGCATGTTTAGTTACATTTGAAATGCTTTAGGCAAATATCAAAGCTAGATATTAATTATGTCTACCTACATATACGTAACTATATAACTATAGTTATATTACTTAAAAATCATTGCGAACTTATACAAACTTTTCTCATACAAAATGTGTAAAAAAGCCTTAAAATATTTCACATCCGGTACATCTTCCCAGCTGCGGAAAAAGAGGGGGGTCTGCCCACCTATCGTCTCCCAAAACCGAAGACAAAATAGTCTTCACTAGTCTGACGAACAGACAAGACAAGACAGAGAGAGAGAGAGAGAGAGAGACAAGAAAAAAAAAAGAAAAAAATGCCCTCAAATATAAATTTGTCGCCTATTATAAGTTTTTTTTTTTTTATGGTATAGGGGAGCAAACGAGCAGTTGTAGCCATTTTCATGACTACCGACGCCCATAGACATCTGCATAGAGACTATACAGATGCGCTGCCCCCCTTTCTCCTCCCACCTCCATGGGCCAGTAGTATTGAATATAGTAACCCTTGGCATGCGAGTCCGACTCGCACTTGGACAGATTTAAATAACGCTAATTTATGGAACTAGCTAGCCAAGTTCATGAAATGGAAAATAATTTATCTAAATAAGGATAAATGATGCATTTTACTTAGGTACTTAGATAAATATGGAATAAAGGTTTTTTCTTTTGTTTGCCTCATATTTAAACTTTGTTACTTATTTCCACGCAAATTAAGCATTTCTACAAATTTTCCCATAGATCAGAGTAACAAAGAGAAGATAAGATTAGAATAATAACAACGCAATTTTGTATGTGTGTTATATTACATAATGACAAATGTTGTGACATATCCGAGTGTTGACCGAATAAAACAAGGACAACACATATTCGTGCCAGATCCCTAATTAGCATGTAAACTGGCCCATAAAGGGGGAGAAGAAAAGAGGGTAATGCATCTGTCAAACCTCTATGCGAATGTCTATGAGCGTCTAGAAAATGGCTCCGATTGCTCGTTTGCCCTCTCTTTGTATGTAAAAAAGCAATTAATTACTTCATTTTATACTACAACATATTTATCCGTTATAAGTATACCCTGGTTATAACTTCCAATTCAAAGCAAAATCGAGTTACATCGACATATTTCGTTGTTTTGGAACTCCCCTAAGTGACTAGTAACGTGTAAATTTCGGGACTTTGTACGACAATGTCACTAAGTACCTTACTTAGCTATACTAGCAAAATGCTAATTTAATAGCCTATTGTGTCGCTTTTAATGTATTTTTGTTTAAATATTCAATGAGGTGACGGTAGGTTTGACGTCGTCGCTGGACAAAAATTGAATAATATAATTGAAACTACGAAATACTCGTTCTACGTAAAATACACGCTATCATTTTTGATACTTAAGACACCGTCTTAACTGCTGCTTTTGAATCTTCTTTGTCCCTAGGTTGTCTGGAAGAAAGGTTTTCCTACTGATAACAGTCTTTCGTCACTAACTTTAAATCCATTAGACTGCGGATCCAACGTTTTTTGCGTTTTTATCAAAGAGCTATGGAGGTGAAAGGAGAAAGGAGGGCAGCGCATCTGTATAGCTTCTATGCGAATGTCTATGGGCGTCCGTAGTCATGAAAACCTTCGACTACTCTTTTGCTCCCCTATACCATGAACACAATGACGAAGAAAGGTTGATGATTATGATCGAGTTAACTTATTGATTAATATATGGCTAAAATCAGTAATATCATCAGTATGCTTCAACTAATGTATAAAGCGTATGAGCTGTTTTTTACTGTTAAAGTGATAAATACCTATTCGATACCTAACTCTTCACATGTTTAATATTAATTAGCTCCAGCCCTTAATCGAAACCCGTGAAAACCGAGCAATCAGTATGCACATGAGTTCCCAATATGCTAAACAAGACTTTAATTGACACATACGAGGTTGGACCCAAAACTTTTCACTTGACTTTAATTTAGCTTAAGACCATCTTATTAATATTATAAAGGCGAAAGTTTGTTTGCTTGTTACTACTTCACGCAAAAACTGCTGAACCGATTTTCATGAAATTTGGCACACACATAGAGAGTAACTTGGATTAACACAAGATAGTTTTTACCCCGAAAAAATGTTCCTATGGGATGCCAAGGGATGATTTTCCACGGGATCGAAATTTACGCGGATGAAAAACCGCGGGGCGCAGCTAGTATCATATAAACATAGCACATATTTTAATTATAAATAAAACTGCGTTGACTGCTGTGCTGTGGCGTTTCGTGCGGTGTATAAATAGTCTGTGGCCCATTAGAAAGAGGAGGGCAACGCATCTGTATCACATCTATGCGCATTGCGGATGTCTATGGGTGTCGGTAGTCATGAAAAAGACTCCGAATGCTCATTTGCCGCTACATTTAAAACAAACTTAAAAATTATGTTGCGGTTTGTGTGGATACTTAACATTCCCGACGTGTCAGCTACTTTACGAAACGTGAATGTTAAATATCGGCAATTTAGTTTCAAACTTAACGAGAATAAACTAATGAATTGTAATTTATTTACATCATCGTTATTCAAGAGAGACTAGACGTTTATCACTCGGCTAGCTAACAGGTCGACCTTTCGACCTTTTTTGAGTCATGAACTCCGAAAAAAGGTCATGATTCATTTACTGGGCTGTGGGCATATCACGAAGGTCGGGAAGTGACAATTTGGGGCGTTTAATTAATTTACTGGGTTTTAAAAGGTTTTTTAAGGAACCCCTGATTGTACTTATGATGGGACTTACTGAGTCATATACAGTGCAAATTGTAATATAGGCGCATCTACGTACAAGTATGTACGTGTAATAATTGTTATGTACTTAGTTATTTCATCGCCATCGTCTTTAGCTTTTAACATATTTCTGCCCTCTTTTAATAAACATTAAAATCACATCGCCTGCTAATAATCAAACCCTTGCCAGCTGCTGACCGTAATACACTGATCTCTCAAACACGGCCTTAACTTTAGAACCCTGAACATCCGTTTTCGCAATTTAACATACATAATCTTTATTTTGCGAAATGTAGGTTCTAGGTCAATAATTGTTCTTTGTTTGCTAATTTGGTCTTGAATTTTGTAGGTACATCGAAATTAAATGTCTGAATCGATATTTTTTTTGCGATTTAGAATCTATTCATCGTTTAGTAGTCTTTATAGTGTATATACGCAAAAATATTATTCAAGTAAGCATAAGCTTGAAATTTCTTCTTTACTCTGAAGTCAGAATAATTACTTAATTACTTACAATTAAACCACTTAAACTGGAAATTTGTTTATTAATTAATTACCCACATTAACACTTAATTAAACATTATGTTCGTGGTAATCAGTTTAAAACTAGCTGAACCCCGTGGTTCCACGTACCACAAACTATTTTTTGTATAAATAATTGTAATAAAATATAGACTATGTTACTTCGACATAACGTAGCTTCTATTACTGAACAATTTGATCTAATCAGTGTTCCGTGATGACACCGAGGTAGATGCTGCAGAATTATACATGCAATTACAGACTATCATAAAGCTTCTATTCTCATTGTCACAATTCAAAGCATGTTTCCATTACTCTTTCCCAAGAGGCTTAGTATAAAGGAATCGTAGTAAAAAGGAATTGGTTAGGAAATTTATGCCGTTTATTATAAAAACAGTCAAACGGATTGTATTGTAGTCAGAGGTGGTGTCACGTTGCATGTATGAATGTATCCGGATTGAGGCGCCACGTGCGAGTAGGTACTCGCTTACTCGATACAGGCTTAAGGTGGCATCTTTATAATCTATATATATAAAACTCAAAGGGGACATAGCCATCTATCAACGCACAGCCCAAACTACTGGACGGATCGGACTGAAATTTTGCATGCAGGTAGATATTATGACGTAGGCATCCGCTAAGAAGGAGGATTTTTAAAATTCATCCCCTAAGGGGGTGAAATAGGGTGTTGAACTTTAAATCGGTTTTTTAGAAATTAAGCGCGGGTGAAACTGCGGGGCACAGCTAGTATTAGTATAGATAATTGGCGATGGTCTTTGTGTATTCAGATAATTTACATTCCCAACGTCTTTGCTTAATTTTTTATAGTAAAAGGGGAGAAAAGTGCAGTTGGAATCATTTTCGTTACTACCCACTCCCCTAGATCATCAGCATAGATTTTATATAGATGCGTTGCCCTTCTTCCAACTACAACAACATTGTCAACCGGTTACTTACACACCGCACAAAACGCGACAGCGCAGCTGTTACTTCGCGCCGGTATCGTGTAAGAGACGGTTCTATTCTATTTTATCTACACTAATGTTGTAACATTCTACTTATGTTACCAATACTTGACTTATAATGACTACTGTTATAGCTCAGACAACAAAAAACTCAATTGACATGATGTTACAATATCCAAATCGATATCGTAAAATCTCATTATAACACTGTGTGAGAGCGAGAGAGAGAGAAAGTGGTGAGAAAGCCTTATTTCAAAATTCTTAATTCTTCTTGCTTGATTGATTGATTGATTGATTGGTTGATTGGTCGATTGATCGATTGGTCGATTGGTCGATTGGTCGATTGGTCGATTGGTCGATTGGTCGATTGGTCGATTGGTCGGTTGATCGGTTGAATGATTGATTGATTGATTGATTGATTGATTGATTACTTGCTTGCTTGATTGATTGATTGATTGATTGATTGATTGCTTGCTTGCTTGCTTGATTGATTGATTGATTGATTGATTGATTGCAATGTTTCGCAATGTTTGATTCATTGATTAATTCCATTAGTGAAGATAAAGTAGTGTATGCAACTGCATATAACACGGGTATTAAAACACTCGTGAAGTACTATTTTGAAACTCGCATTCGCTCGTTTCAAAAATTCACACTCGTGTTTTAATACCCTTCTTTATATGACAGTTGCATAAACTACTATTATTCTACTCTATTCTGTTCTGTTCTTATGATACCCAATTAAGACATCGGAGGTGTGTGCATGAATGTAAAGTAATCGTACACGATAGTAGATGTAGGTATTAAAGTAAATTGTGGGCGCTTGGCGCTATCGCGGCATCTCCCAAGTAATTGAGCTTATCGCTGCATCTAATTGCATTTGCGCCTTTATCCGACTGCGCACGCCGGGGTCCGTATGCGGTGTTACGAGAGATACTCGTCGACGAAATGTGCGTACATCTGATAGAGCATTGTCATAAATTTTCCAACTCACGTAGTAGTCGCTTTTAATTTATATATTTTACCCAATTGAGGTCCTTCAGATACGACTTAAGCGATTTGAACGTATGAAATTTGTTACAATACAATTTATCGATCATACGAATATTGTAATTACTTTACGGGTTTTAACACGGTAAAAATTAAAGGCCAAAATATATACCTCTGCCCGACATTCTCAAATAAGTACAAGCTATACGAAATAGGCAGCCTATCTATACCTACTGGTATTGTAAAAAATGGCACGCAGGCAGCAAACCTATGTTCTAACTTTTAATCATTATTCTCTTTACTAATATTATGAAGAGGTAAAGTTCCTAACTTTGTAGGGCATAATGATCATAAATACTAATTAGATACCTACACTATTCAAAAGTGACATAGGCTATATTTTGCTAACTAAAAAAGTATTTCTAACGCCTAGCTAAGTTCGAAGGCTGTGACAGGATTATGTTTAAGTAAAAGAGTACCTGCAAATAAATTAAATTTATCGCCAAAAAATATTTTGTAAAGATATTTTGAGATAGATTGTGTAAGAGGTAGTGCCTTGCTCCATAGGAACAGGTAGTGCCATGCATGTGGCATGACACTATCTCTTCCTATGCAGCCGAATTGGGCCCGCACGACCGGGGAGGTACCTCTCGCTCACACGAGACCGGCGTGAAGTGACAGCTGTGCTGTCGCGTTTCATTTCGGTGTGTGAGTTTCCGGTGGCCCGGGGGTGGGAGGGGAAAGGAGGGCAGCGCATCTTCATAGACTCTATGCGGATGTCTATGGGCGTCGGTAGTCAACCAAAGGCTCTGAAGGCTCCTTTGCTCCTCTATACTATAAAAAAAAAAACAAAAAAAAAACATAATTCTCGAAACGTCTATTAGGAGCCGGCCACGTAGTAAGTGATTCGTGAAAACATTACGGTATTGTTGTGACCTCGCCCGGGGTCGAGGAACTGCGAGATGATTCCGTTTAAATCATCGGACTTTTGGATTGGATGGCGAATGTTTGAGGCTAATGACTAGACGTGTCCTATGACTTCGCTCGAGTTTGGCCGTTGACAACAACACCATCGATGAACTGAAATACAGAAAAAAAAGTAAAATAACTTTTGATGTTTCTGTATTTTATTGGTATTTTTTTAGAACTTATAAGCACGTCAGTAGAAGGAAATTGATAAACAGAACGATAGTCAAAATCTTTATATCCTTTAGAGAAGGTTTTTCTGAAGTTAATATTAAAGGTCGCTCAATAGATACTTTTCTAAAGCGAGAATAAATTGTTTATAAGGTTTTATAATGATTATTCTAATGTTAGTAAAAGCTATATACACAAACACTTGGTATATAGGGTACATACTTGTTATATAGTACTACTAATTTGAAGCATTAAAAACTCGAACAATATGAACGTTATTATACGCTAACTACTTTAAAAGCTGCAAGCGCGAAAAAGGTTAGAAATGTATGCTTTAGCGTGTATCAGAAGTGTCATTATGAAACATTTGCATTATTTATTGCATAATGGTTACGCTTTTATTTTAGCATACACAACACTAGCTACAGCAATAATTTCACGGTCAAACAATGGACACTGTGAAGGAACGGAGCGGCCGCCGTCACGAACCGGAATCCGGTGCGCGGTAACAAAACCAATAAAGTTGAATGTTTA
>LUGF01043194.1:200044-216794 GCA_001625245.1 Calycopis cecrops
ATTACGGTATTGTTGTGACCTCGCCTGGGGTCGAGGAACTGCGAGATGATTCCGTTTAAATCATCCGACTTTTGGATTGGATGGCGAATGTTTGAGGCTAATGACTAGATGTGTCCTATGACTTCGCTCGAGTTTTGCCGTTGACAACAACACCATCGATGAAATACAAAAAAAAGTAAAATAACTTTTACATGTTTCTGTATTTTGTTGGTATTTTTTTAGAACTTATAAGCATGTCAGTAGAAGGAACTTGATAAACAGAACGATAGTCAAAATCTTTATATCCTTAGAGAAGGTTTTTCTGAAGTTAATATTAAAGGTCGCTCAATAGATACTTTTCTAAAGCGAGAATAAATTGTTTACAAGGTTTTATAATGATTGTTGTAATGTTAGTAAAAGCTATACACACAAACACTTGGTATATAGGGTACATACTTGTTATATAGTACTACTAATTTGAAACATTAAAAACTCGAACAATATGAACGTTATTATACGCTAACTACTTTAAAAACTGCAACCGCGAAAAAGGTTAGAAATGTATGCTTTAGCGTGTATCAGAAGTGTCATTATGAAACATTTGCATTATTTATTGCATAATGGTTACGCTTTTATTTTAGCATACACAATACTAGCTACAGCAATAATTTCACGGTCAAACAATGGACACTGTGAAGGAACGGAGCGGCCGCCGTCACGAACCGGAATCCGGTGCGCGGTAACAAAACCAATAAAGTTGAATGTTTAGACGATAGTAACCTTATTGAATTTGCCGAACAATCCTACTAATATTACAAATGCGAAAGTTTGTAAGAATGTTTGTTACTCTTTCACACAAAAACTACTGAACGGATTTTCATGAAACTTTACAGTAATATAGCTTTCATATCAGAATAACATAATAAGTTAAAATTTATAGGGATTTTTAAGTCCGAAATCGACGCGGGCAAAGCCGCGGGCGGAAGCTAGTAGTTGATAATAGGAGCACAAATGTTTTGTTGGATCTGCTACCAGATCTGATGACAACTGGTAGTTATTTGGTGACATGTCATGACATAATGGAGAGGTCGATTTATGATTACGAACTTCGAACGGCATATGTCGATTTAAAATCAAATGAAGCAAATGTTATTCCTTTATTTGCAGCTTGCTAATAAACAAACATGAAAAAAATGTAAATCTTATCTAAATAGTGCGAATCCTTTTCAAGCAGTAAACTCGTAAGCGAATTGTAACGGTTTCGTAGAGATTTATACAGCATTAATTAAGATCTACATTACAGGTAGTTACGTACCTAATTATATTGTCTGGTTCGTTTACACACAGACACCAGGGACATAAAATTAAGACAGTTGCTTTTTAAAGTTCCCGCAGAGACACTCAGAAGGCACTTGTTTAGACTATGATTAGTTCTAAGAGTTCGATTTTTATAAACGTGGAACAATATAAGATTTAGATTTATAGAAGTTTGTGTGACTCATGGAGTTATTTTCAAAATGTTTTCGTTATAGATATAATAATACATGCAATGTACCTACCACTCGAACTGCGGAGGTGACTCACACAATTTTCCCTTGGATTTTCTCTAAAGTGACTCATAAGTTGATAAAAAAATATCAGCAAATGAGATAAAAAAATGTTTAAGACTTTCGCGTTTGTTTTGTAGGTCCTACTTTACGAGTTTTACGATTACACACATTTACACGAAAAAATATATAAGGTACTAGCGAAACATATATGCATATTTAAATATATATTTTTTATACGTTTCGACTTCTTCTTCTATCGTGTCAATGGCACCATTTTAATTGACTAATTAATCTAAAATATTTAAAATTATTAAAAAATAAATTTTGCCGGACCAGTAATTCGTTACGGAAAGGCCAGCATCTGACACCTGCATGAGGTCGGCTTAGTGCAGTTGGTTTGGCACAGAGGACAGGACAAAAGAGGCGACATGTCCTGGTCTCGAGCACCGCAGTCGCACTCCGACCTAGTGGCATAGCCCCACCTTACCAGGCTTGACCTGCAGCGGCCCACTCCTGTCCGAAGACAGTTGAGCGTGCGTCAGGTGGGCCACTGCAAATCAGATCGTTTCGGCGGGGTCATACCAGCCATGGTTACGATACTGTACGACCGAGCAAAGGTATATGTATTCCTACCATTAATGAATGTTTTATCCTGTTAAAACCCGTAAAGTTACAATAAAATGAGATAAAATGTGTTTAAAAGGTTGACACCCATAGCAACATTATTTCACACTCGCCACTGTTACGAAATGGAAATTTAAATGAAATCCTTGACCTGGACAAGTGAGTTTAATATTTGCAAATATATTCTCGCCATATTTCGATGTTAATTATGAGTAATGTATAAACGGTGAGCTGTGTTTATCAAACTTGGTTTTACAGTCGTTCGTCAATTAAAGTTAACGTTAGCTGCTGGAAATAACCTGGCAATTATTTAATATGGACTTAATTAATTGTAAAAGTTGCAGTAGGGTTGTAGACAATTATTAGAAATCGTATTTAATACTGCGTTGTACTTGTTGATACAGAAACTTACTTGTTTTTAGTTTCAATTTTAACATCGCGAGCTAGTAAATGATTTGTATGATGAACACACACTTATGTAAAACTTTCATAAAAATTAGATAATTGTATTTATTTGGAAAAGGGTCCACATCTTTCTTCTTTTTTTTAGAAAAACGTATAAGACACCGGTAACATTTAATAAGACTTGATGCTTGTTGACGAGAGTTTTTATTTGTATCTATGACGGTGTTTCAAAATTTGTGAGCAATGATTTATCATCAACGATTGATTGGGAATCTCATTGTTTACGAAATGCTCAGTGGAAATAAATCATGTGTTATATCATCATCAGACGTGGACTGCTGGGACTCAGGTCACAGGTTGTAATTATTGAACTCTTGATATCTTGAAGTATTCAACGAACAAAATGGACTGATCGTTAACTAAATCATTGTTTATCCGTCTGTAGCGTTACAGATTTTCAGCATATTAATTACTTTGTCGTTAAAAGTGACCGAGGACCCTGAGGGTAGCCTCGAGACACCCCGAGTTCTGAAGTTGAAGACAACTGCTCCAAGTTTGTTTGTCCGCTCAACGCAAACGTTGTACATTGTTTCTCATCAACTGCATTAAGTCGTCACTTCAATTGAGTTCACCAAACTCGACGGTTAAATACTTTGCTTAAGTATTAATTCACTTGGAGGGAGATGCTACGTGGCGAAAAAACTTGAGTAGAAGTAAATGATGTATTATTATTGTTATGTCTATAAAGTTAAAACCTTGCTTCAAACGCCATTCTAATACGAGAATAGGATAGATTATGTTCATTTAACACATGCTAAATAAGATAAAAATAATGAATTTCAACTAACTTACATACTTAAGGCTTAGCTTAATCGGATAATTGCAAGTGAATTAAATTCAGCTTGCATGATTTTTGAACAAACAAGGAAAGCTAAATGAAACCTTTAATAATGCCAAATGTTAGTCTAATGAGCAACAAAGTAAAGCTTTTTTGCTGCACACATTGAAGAATAATACTGCTTAATTTCTGAACACACTGCTGAAATTTTGGCCGGATTTGTGTAATGTTTTAATTTACATTACTCAGGAAAATATTTAACCCTCCCATAACAGAATATAAAAAGAAAGAGCTCAATTAGATTCTAATAATATTCTCTCTTACAAGATAGAACTTAGAAGTATCATTACATTTATTTGTGTCCTGTGTACATTTAGCGACATATTTCAAAGTGGAAACCGAAAATCGTCTAACCCAAATAGTTGTAACTAAAGAATATTTGTGTCCCTCCTCCATGGGCCACCGGCTATTTAACTCGACACCACACCTGTCACTTTACGCCGTTATCGCATATAAACATTTTCCTTAAATTATATAAAGTATTATTGCGTTTATTCTAACAAACATAGTGGTTACGTCTTCTGAACTGCATATCCCGCAGTGGAAGCCGATATCTCGGAAAGCTTCCAGCCACGTGCGGAGATGATCTGCCGGTCCATGACGGGCGGTGTTGCACGCCTGCCGCTAATGGAACGGTCCCCGGTCACCTACAGCCGCAACCGGTCTCTCGGTGTTTGTTCATCGGTTGTCCGACACATTACAACCTTTTTATTTGTCCAAATCGACACCATTTGTGTTGTCCTGTCATTATTAAGAGCAGGCGTAGGGTTCAGACCCGTGGCAACCCAATAAATAAACCAAATACATCGGGGCCCATGGTGTATCCAAAAATAAACCAAATAAATGTTGTGTTCCACCTGTGAGCACACCAGCCTTTTTGTGCGGGGGGGGGGCGTGATTAGGCCCCGCAAAAGCCTTTGACCTCAAAATTCTAACTAAGTGTTATTAAGTGTATTCTTTTTCATTAGAATGCAAAACTGGTAATTATGGATAACCTGGTGTTTATGAGTATTTTATGACCCATCGGGTGTTAGCAATCGTTGATTGTCAAGACTGATCCCTTTTGGATCCTATTAAAAAAATAATTGATACCTAAACTATAATTTCAAAAGCTAATATTTGGCTCGGCGATTCAATCGGCTTTCGTATTTCAAAATTATTTTAATATCATATTCTTATCGAACACTTAAGGAGCTTTATCGGCTCAAGTGATTTTAATTTCGTCGTATAAACCTTGCGCATAAAGGCTCTGCGTGAGAGATCAAAGGAATTATTGACACCTTAATGTCTCGGTGATAAAGTTGCACGTTACCTGATATTAACACTCGTTTATTGAGATTCGGCGGATTTATTTATTAATATCAAATTTAATCAATGAGACTAAATGTAAGTTTTTATTAAAAGGTAGAGTAAAGACTGGGGAGGTGAGGCTTGCATGCATGCCGCCAAGTTGCAGATATGCTTTTGAGTTTCCAATGTCCCATTGGGAGGGGGGAAGAAAATAAGGCTACATATCTGCATGACAATTATGCGGATGTCTATTGGCGTCGGTAGTCATGAAAAGGCTCCTACTACTCGTTTACCATTGTATACCATAAAACACTAGAACAAAAAAATATTTGAAAGGAAAATTTTCAATCGAGATGTCTTTCGGATCAATCAACTTGAAAATCACGTCTCAAAAGATAACAACAAAAACTATCATACACTGATAGTGTGACACGTAATCATATTATAAATTTTGGCTGAGCTTTTATAAGACCAAGTCTATGTTGCACGTGTTGTGGCTACCATCTATTCGATACTTAGGTAACTCTTTGACCAAGGTCTTTAAAAAAGGCCCTTTTTTAACGTCCTAGTCTTTGACTATCACCTTTTATACCAGTTCATCTAACATTCGAAACCGAAATTTGTAGCATAATTGACGCATAAGTTTAATTAAAGAGTTCGTTTCAATACCCAACATTTTTATTCTTATATTTAAATAAATAACTAAAATATTTATTACCTAAAAACCTTTAATTATTTATTTTATCGTACATATTTTATAAACTGAACATTAAAGTACCTATTTGACTATTTATACATTTTTTATTGACATCGTTGTAAAGTTTCCATTTACAATATTTTATCTGTGTTTCCTGTTGATGTTTTGTTGGCTAAACTATTACAATCAATATTTACATGTCGAATTGAGCTAACCAATTGTAAACAAGGTCTCAATTCCAAGTTACGAGCCAACAAGCTAATACGATAAACAAAATACATAATAAATTGTCACTTATCATAACAAGTGTTTTTACAGTATAAGGGCGCAAACGAGCAGTCAGAGAGAGTAGGCGACACTGATTAGAAGTGATATTTCTGTCTCTCTGTCTCCCTCTCCTCATAAAATAAATAGATAGAGATAATAAATAGTAAATAACAAAATGGTTGCTGTATTCATAGGTAACTAATGAAGTGCTAAGTAGCTATTTGATACTTAAGCTTTAACTATTTCCTAAGCTGAATTTGTAGTTTATTTGCCAATTAGGTTCATAATTAGTTTAATTGGATAACTTTAATCGGAACCCATTAAATCGGCCATTAATAGGTAGTGGCTTCAACACGGAAATCCGAGTGAGTATGTTCAATGGTGATGAGATGAAATGATAACATGAACATACCTACTATGTAATTATTATTATTATCAGCGTCCACTACAGGACAGCACCGCCGGATCCCAGTGTAGGCTTAGGGGGGCTGCCTTATCATTTTTGTACCTATAAAGGGCCCATTTTCAACTCCAAGTTCTCCAAACCCCGGTCCTCGGCAGAGCTTAATATCTTAAGGCCCTTAAGTCTTAAGGGGCCCGGGGCTGCACCTCCCCTCCCCCTTAATTGGCTCAGGCGCTGCTGGACATAAGTCTTTCTGAACGCAGCTGCTCCTTTCCAACCTTGCCAAGGTCGGATGAAAATAGCAGTTTAAATTCCTTGTCAATGGTCAACCAATACTTTATCTTAAAACTTACTTTATCTTTAGCAACTGTAACTAATTTTCACATGTACAAATATTAAAATATGATGTAGCCATAATGATGTCTTGAGTTTACTCGAATAGTATTTATTCCTTACAAAAAAAACAACTTTTTTCGCGGGTTTTTTTTGACTAATTAGACCGCGATAAAAACCGTAAAAGTTGTTTTATTGTAATATGAAGTAGCCGTTTTATTGCAATTGTAACTAGATTTCAGTTGCATAAATATTATTATGAGCGTTACACAAATCCACAGATTATATTGTCTCACAAATAATGCTAAGTCTTGTGACAGCGCTAACGTATCGCTCCCGAGACTTGGCACGAAGGAGCTGTTTAACTTGCATACTTGTTCTAAACAACTAGTTACACTCAAAACACATCCCAAGAGATGAAGAACAATACAAGCTCTAGATTTAAGTAACTTTCTGAACTAGAAAATTTATAGATTCGTCAATAGATCGCCAGGAAACTGTTTCGTGTATCACGAATTCGACCTAATGTAGGATTGGACCTGACTTCCCTAATTGCAGAGGTCAGGTGGCAGTCGGTCGGCGTAAAAACTTGCGTCCATATACATATATCCATAGATCGACTACCCGTCCCCGATATCATATGAAATAGAAACGGCATTAGACTAGGACGAACAAGAAGAAGAGACTGATGAAATTGAAGTGAAGATTGAAGGATAGTTATGTAATTAAAGGAATGTAGAAAAACAAGCAATTAGAGTCTTTGTGATTATTGACAATTATAAACATCCGCACAAACAAGAATTTGCCGTTCTTGATATTTTATTTGGTGTGGTTAGATGTGTAGTGAGACGAGAGACATCTCGCATATGTAGGCCGGCTGCAATAGCAATGGCAATGCCTATTAATGAGAATTTAAATTAACGTATTCATCATCATCAACATTAGGAGCAGCCAGGAGACCAGTGCTGGACACAAGTCTCCTCCAAAGAGATTTAGAACAGCTATCCAGCCTTCAATCGTTTTTATGGAACTTGTAAAATGTTAGGTTACTGTACTTAAATCGTAATTACAATCCTAGTTTAAATGGCGAGTTTGTAGGTAAGGGTATCTCATGAATAATTCTCAATATGTGCAACGATCTTGATCCCGTTCGACTGTCGCGGTGATCGTACGCCATGTACAACCTCGTTGAGTTGAGCTTTTTATTGCAGATACGGTAATGGCTTTTCAGGTGATGAATGGACATCAAATTGAACATTTTCTGTTAGAAATTTATTGGATTTATTGAAAAAAAATGCATTGTCATCAAACTTACACATGTTTACCAAGTTTAAACTTAATTGGATAATTGCAAGTGGGTCAAATTCAGCTTGCAAGATTTGACCCAAATGAACGAAACAAGCTAAATAACCGATGGTCCATGGAGGAGGGAGGAAAAGGGACAGCTAAGCATCTGTATCGGTCATGAAAATAGCTCCGACTGCTACTTTGCCCCCTTATACTATAAAAAGAAAAAAATAGGATAAGATATCACAGAAGCTAAGTAAGATAATGGCGTCAATGTTTCGCAATTGATATTAATTAGGTGTAAAAGATTGTGATGCTGAATGTCGTCAGTCCGACCTCCAGTCGGTATCTAGTAACTGTATCTTAACGCCAAGTTAGCGATAGTTAATCGAGTGAATTAACATTTTAATTCGTCAGAAATTGGATCATAGGTTAAATTTATTCAGTAATCTGTGGTTTAGGGTACCTTAAAAGGTCAAAATAAACTTTGACTATCGCGACTTTAAAATTGCATTTAGAAATGATTTCGTTTACATTTCCAAAACCAAACGTGGAAATAGGTCTGATGATGTTACAAATGACATTATAATATACCTACTATATATTATACTGGTATATTACTATATGTATACTAATAAAAACGTTTTATTTTTATAGTATGTATACTCTGTGACAAAAAAGCAGCATTGTACTGATGAAACTATTTTGAATTCGGTCCAATAGCTTTGTGTTTATTCATTACAGACAAAAATAACTATCCTATTTTTAATATTAGCACAGTTAAACAATACGATCATGATCAACCTTTATTCTCTTATGCTTTTGCTTTTATCATTTATGCTTATTAATGTAAGCCTCGTTCTATGAAATAAAAGTTCAACTCAACCTATTCACACGTCTATATACACGTCACTACATATAAATAAATTCGAAGTGTCTGGCAATGATTGTAAAAAACGTTCACTGTAACAGCGCAGTTTATACGGCAGGACATAAGCTACATTTTATTTTCAAAACTAGCAATCCGGTCCCGGCTATTTGCGCCCCGAATTGCTCGTCCTTTTTATAATATCTTGGCACAAACGGGCCTTTTGGTGACCACCGACATTAACATCCACATATTCAGAAGCTCTGTCTTCCTTTACCCCACAAATAGGCCTATAAATAACCGCCCGATCTGCATCCGTATCACGGAGAAACCTTAATAATGCCAAGGACGCGCGACATAGATTAAGATCATGTTAATGCGGATCTCGTTGGTGCAATTATTTAACGCACAGCATGACTGCACGTCAGTTGAGACGCACGGTTGCGCTGCACAATGGAACCGGTAGATAATAAATAAATAAATGCAAAAAGCGGTTTAAGTGAGCCCCCTTTAAGGAGGCGAGCAGCTGCGCTACTGTCAAGGCGAACCTCTCGGGCCCCGCTGCAGGCAAATTCGTTTTTTACCTTTTCGACGTCGACTAGAGCAGCTCGTTTACATTTTACAGCTTGTTTAGTTACTGAGAAATGTAAAGAACACGGACACATTTCGACACATGTAGATTTTGATCGAGAACGCTTTTTTATTAATTAGTTAATCAATGTTTTAAATTCTTGGCCTAAATAGATCGAATGAAAGATTATTTTAACAAGTCAGAAATAGACTTTACGTGCTTTTAATACCCACATCTTTGGCATATTCTATGGGTAGTTAAGACACCATATACGTACCAACATACCTATGTTCGTCATTTAATGATGTGTATCCCTCTTTTATTAAATAATATAGATACTTTTTTATACTATTCCCACCTATTATTAATTCAAATTACATTTTATACGACCGGTTTCGAAAACTCATCGTCAGATATACAAGAAGTGACAACACATTCCATCGATGATATAATACATTATTATAGGATAAGACACAATGCGCAGATAAGAGGTTTTTCTCTTGTAAATATTATAGTTACGCCTATCGGAGAATAACACACCTACTCGTATACCCCAACCTCACCACATCCGTTGTACACCAACATAATATGTACACACCAGTTTCCTATCCATACAAGTGTCCTGCATCCTTCACATTTATAACATCTCTGTGACTACCATTAAAAAACATTTCATACAAGTTACAACACTTATCACTTTAAAATCCAATCGCACTCTTTACGGTGAATTGATTATGATAATTAACTTATGAACCGGATTTTAACGGACGATAAAACTTTACGGCCGCCATCGCCATGTATTTAAATCCCCAAAGCTATTGACAAGCGAATATTTATGACGAGCACCTTAAATATCTTTTATTTGTTCGCGTTGCTAATGTTAAGAACTATTTTATTATAAACTATGCAACTGTTTGTTATGTTCTTGTTCCAAGTGAAGATCCTTTGTTTTACTATTACACATCAAATCTCTATTTGGTATAAAGTAATAATAATATAGTATAGTAGTATAAAGAACATCACTTACATTAAACGTTTGGTAAGGGACTAGCACTTACAAATAATTACTGCTTTAGACTGCCATTTAATTTAAACAATTCTAGACGCAATCCAGACCGCGAAAATGTCATGTGCGATATAAAGTAGTCTAACGATTAAAGTCTACAAAGGAATATACTATTTTTTTAAGGTATAGGGGAGCAAGCGAGCAGTCGGAGCCATTTTTATGAATACTGCCCTCCTTTCTCCTCCCACCTCCATGAGCCACCGGCTACTTACACACCACACGAAACGCGACAGCTGTCACTTTACGTATGTTGGTGCGGTTGTCCAATAAACAAACAACCAATTAGTAACAAACACCTAAATTATTTTATAGTGGCAGGCTGTCGCGGTTTTTGTCACAGGTTCTATAATATGTATCTCATATATTAATAGAGTAAGCCAATTATTGTCAAATCGATTATGGAACGATAGGTTCACATGTAAGTCGGATATTGTCTCATTTTGAAGAGCTCGAGCCGGGAAATTGTTTTCGACAAACATCTGTCTACGGAATAATGCGTACTATTTTTAAAAACGTCTCATAGGTTTCGGAATTACAGAATAAATTTGAATGTTTCGTTGGCAATGCACTAGTTAGTAATAAACGAGGTCTTTTCGCGTGCTCTATACTACTAACTCTGTACCTACTAATTCTGTACCTACTAATTCCTATTTGATATGCATTGAGAAAATTCCTTTTATGTCCGCCATAATGCACTGCCGTATGAAGTAATGAAGTCATAATTATATGTGTTTTTCTGCGTAAGCACTATATTATGCTCCACCTGGCTACTTACTCACGCCAATGATATGATTGACATATATTACGGAAAAAAGCACCGCTACGAAATGTTTGTAATTATTTTTAACTGGCTGCCTGAGAATGCTTCAGTATTATTTATGGCTTTCTAGAGTAGTTTCTTTTTAAGTTGTTTGTGCTGTTCTTTTTAAGCGCAGTTAGGAAATATGTATCTAGTAAGATTTTTGGATACTACTGGGGAATCTCTGCTAGTTTTGTTAAACTGTTTTTATTATTTTTTTCTCAATTTATATATAGCTAAAATAATATATATAACTATTATTATCTGATATCATGCTTGATGCATGCTTTTAGACATTAGCCGTAAACACACCAATTTGATGCTAGTAAAGTTTTGATTACATTGCTTTTATAATTTCATAAGAAATTACAAAATAAATATATTTAGTTCATGCCCTGAATTTTGTAATAAAAAATATTTTTCACTTTTATAGCAAGCGATCGGGCGTCTTGGTGGTGGATGGGAATTAAAAGATACAACGTATAGTCAATACCTCTAGAAAGAACATATTATAAAACTCATCCATAAAGTAACAATAGATAAATTTCATAATTGTTATTAACGTTAAATGCACGGTTTCATTGTCACTGCCAAGTTGTGGGCGTATGAAATTGATTTAGAATCACAGCGGTGATTCAGTCGCGCCGGCTAACACGTGTCTAGGAAAAATCCCATGACAGTGTCCAGCCCCGTCCGCTCGTACGGAAGTCTCCGCCGATATCGCACGTGTGGGCACCACATACTGCACGATCTCATTTTTATGAAAACGATTTCCTATAAAAAATATTCTATCACGTAGTTTTCGTATAGTTTTCGTATATTGACGAGAATGTTGCTCATGATTAAGATTCTTTAAACGGATTCTATCGCGTTTGATATAAAATATCCACTTGCAGAATATTACAGAAGCTCCGCAATGAACGAGTCTATCAATTCGTTAGTCCCCTGATATATAATACATATCATTATATTTTCAGTATATATTAGGTTCGTGCCGGCCCAATTCGGCTCCATGCAAGCTTGCAGTGTGGCACTACCACTTACTAAAATGAATGTTCGCGTCATGACGGTGATCTTCACTGTCCACTGGTATTGGGGACAGCCACTGCGGGCGGCGATGATGATGACGCGTGTAATTGGCGATTGTCTCCCGCATTCCGGATGCACCTGTCCATATTTACGGCGGAGTCGCGTCCATTTACCACGTCCGACGGCCGCGGCGCTGCGGGCGCGGCCTCTCATCTTATTTTGTTTAAAATTGCACCGAGTATCTTTGTTTGGGATCGTTTAAGCGAAACTTCTCCTTTTAATGATCCTTTTAATGTTCAATATAATTTTATGTCAGTTTTATATAACACTGAGGGTGTTATGTTCGATAATATTTCCATGGAGAAATTTTGAAATTTGTAATTAAACTCTTATTTGTATTAAAATTTTTCTTTTATACAAGTAGAAGAGAAAAATAAATACTGTCCTGGTATAAAATATATCAAGGTTTTTAAATCAGATATATTCCAAGCCCAAAACTATAGGTACAACATTTGAACATAATCCATTTCTCCTTATTGTGTTTTTTAATAAATGTAATCTTGTAGAAGCCAAATGATTACATAACGAGTTGTTAAATAGCATAATGCAGATAGCTAGAATATTTGTATACGAGAAAACATCGTGGTAGCGCGGTAATTCGGAAAGTTGCAACCGTCCAAGCTAGTGCCGCCGCTCCGCCCTCGCGTCGCACGTAACGGTATTGCCGCACGCTAGCGCCGCGCGGACACAACGGGAACTAAGTCGTAACAAATTTAATTATCGCATTATAAGTGTTAAATAGTCGATATATATGTGTAATTTATTTTCATTGTATAATATTTTTATTTAAATAATGGGTAATAAACGAATAGTTATAATCCGAAAATGAAAAAAAAAAGATCTTATTATTGAATGAATGTAAACTTGCCAATATCTTGTGATCATTTTAATCATTATTATGAGGCCCGCTGGGTAGCGACGGATAAGTTATACTTCATCGTATTTAGTATGTCTTTTTCAAATATAATTCACATACTTTCCAGTTTCAAACATTTTAAAAAGTCCATATTGGTTTTTTTTATTCAATATCTAGGCGCATTTAAACCAACGACACTTCAAGAAAACAATATTTGCACAAATGTGTATGTATTTTAATCTCAATTAAATTAACCCAATATAAACTAGTTCTTTCTCTTTCTTTAACGATGTATGTATTTTTCACTAGTTTAATTTTTTTCATTTTGTTAGTTTTATCATTTTTGTTTTACGACAAGATTAATAAAGAAAAAAGAAGTACATAAATTTGAAAGTTATTATAAAATATATTTCATGCATATGTACCCTACATCATATCTATATTATCCGCGGGAGTGTTTTTGTTTTGTAGTGGGTGTTACACTTGTATAGAACATTCGAGAACGTGCCAGTGCGTGGGAGGCGGGAGCGGTGGGTGCTGTTCCAATAATTGCTTACCTTTACCCTTTACAGAGGGAATTTCCACTTGTCCGTGGGCTGGAGATAGGGACTTTCACCAAATAAATGCCCTTTTCGTTTATTCCCTAGCTGTCTTCTATTTCTAAGCGTATTTTAGTAACAGGTAGTTCCACTTGCGTTTGCGGGGTTTGCATTGCATCATTCTTTCTTTCCTGTCGCGGTGTGAGTATCCGGTGGCCCATGGAAGGGGAGGAGGCAGGAGGATGGACAACACATCTGTAACCAATATCCGGATGTCTATCCGGCGTCGGTAGTCATGAAGATGGCACCGACTGTTCTATTCTCTCCCTATTATGTAAAAAAAATTCTTGTAAAAATGAGCAATCATAGGCAATAGCATCTACTGAGACAAATTAAAAAGTAAAATCATGGATTTTTTTTTGTTTAATTTCTACTTTATTAATGTATTATAAAATTAATCTGAAAATTGGTATTAGTCTTAAAAGAAGAATTAAGTGCTTTTGAAAATATCCGAGCACAATAGACATACAATTAATACTCAATATAGGTACCTAGTACAAATACTTACTATAATATATACTTAGTATATGCAGTCTTTGTGAAAAGTCCCTCACTCATATATTACCTGTGAAAATGACGACATCCATAAAATAAAACTATCATGAATGAATTTGGGAACACCACATTCCAAGACCAGGAAAAATGTGTCACCGATACAGGGGAAGAGATTTACCGCGCCGACACCTTATCTAATAAAGTCAAATAAAATACCGTTTTATTAGGGGATCTCGATGGAACAAATATCTACATTCAGTTAGGGTTACCAGATGGGCGGGATTCATCGGGATTGTGCCCACATTTTGTGTGGTCCCGAGTCTGAAGGTAAAGTTTCCCGACAACAAATTTAAAAAGGGGGTTATCGCAGCGTTAGTCACGTCTTTAAATGAAATTTTGGAATCCAAAGCTCTGTCAGAAAAAATAAGCTTATGTTGTATCCCGAGTACCGAATAAAAAATGTCCTTACAAAAAAAACAAAAATAAAAGTAAAAGCAGCTTTAAATTAAACTTTATAATCCAAAACTCTATCAAAAGAAAATAGTTTAATGTTTATTTTTTTTCCTAACTAATACTTCATAAATCCCATTTTTTTTTAAGTTTTGCCCAGATATTTCAGTCCTCCTGTCTAGCAACCCTATTCTCAGTGAAAAGGTACCGCGCGCGCCGCAGCGGGTTGCTCACTTTGATAATATTATAAATAAAGTACACTTTTTTCAATTTGAACTAAACTTTGTTGTTAGAATTAACCGTTGCATTTGCATACATCACAGGTTTTTGGAGTACAATAATAGTTAATAGTAGAATACCGTTAAATTTTTCTAAAAAATAAGTTAGGTAAATATTTTGGGGACATAACAGCATCATTGAAATCTATTTATAATACGTATGTTATGTACCACTTCTACCTTAGAATACTACCACACTACCTTATAACCTAACCTCTCATGTTTTTAATAACACCCATAAATTAACAAACATTTAAAAAGGCTTTTGATGACTTCCAATGCCTCTAAACATGAGCACAATTATTATGCACAAATTGCCCTTCTTTCCTTCAGTCTTCCAACCGGGAAACTGGAAACACAGGAAATACATTATGGCGGCATCTCCTCGATTGTGGCGGCCCAATTCTGCTGCAATGCAGCACACAGTTCTCCTCAGCTAGTGACGTGTTAATAGAGCGATAAACGAGTAAGGCGGAGCACACACTGGCGCGGTGCGTGACGCGCGCGTTCTTGTTGTGGTTTGTTATCCGCACGCTAACTTGTTGCCCCGCGATGTATCGCGACCGGCGACTCTTGTAAAGGTACTTTAAGGGGCAAATGGTATATAATATGTGTTCAGTAGTGGTCAGTAAATGTACTACTCTACTCGCGCTCCGCATATCGAAACAATATAAGTGGAGCAAAAAACTTATTCCCTTCTTCAAACATAGGAACATGTCAATGTCAAAAGACCCAAACTCCGTCTGCCTTTGACGCATAAGTTTCGTGTCTTCTAAAAGAAAAGTGATTTGAAGAAAGGGATTTAACTGTACTCTTCTCATCAGGATGAACAATTCAAGCTTATAATATTATATAATTAATAATATTTGGAAAGGAAAAAGACTAGTCACAAAATTTTATTTTGCCTGCTTTTTTATGCTTTTTTAATATATTATTAATATTCGAGGGCGTGTATCCTATCGTTTTGAAATACAAATTTGTACAATTAAATCTAAATGAAAGTTTGAGGAAATGAGGAGCGTGGCTACATTTAATATGTAACGTTTTGTAACGTTTACATTTTATATTTCCACTTGTCACCCCGCCATACGTAATCACGGATAAACGGGCTGATAACGATTAACGCAACCTGTGTAATGGGACTTAATCGCGCACTAAACATGTCATTATGGTGTAACGCAAGTCCGAGAACGTACCGCCGCAGGCCACGCCCAACGACCAATGAGAAACGCAAGTGTTAGATAGCGCAACGCTTACAAAACGCTTAAACAATCAACGCTTTTGGACATCACCTTATCCGTCTAAAAGGTGATAAATAAGTTTCGTGAAAGCAATCAACGCTTTTTTATCGCGATACTTAGCAACTACACTAAATCTCGGAGGTTGCTAAGTAATGTTTCCTTTTTATAGTGCCGGTGCAGAAGTTGCCAAGTTTTATTAAGTACAAGTGTTATACGTCTGGAAGAGAATATACCTCGTGTTTTATGTCACACTTATGAAGTAGTATATCTGATAAGTAAAGTAGTATAACAAAAATCATATGGCCAAAAAGTATAACTTCAAATATAAGGTTGCCTTGTCCTGATAAAAGACAAGGCAACCTTATGTTTTGAAGTTATACTTTTTGGCCATATGATTTTTGTTTTCTTCTTCTTTTTATTAGGTGCTTATTATTATTATTGCTATATATTATTATATTTATTATTATTTTGTTCTTTATTATTATAAAACTTAGCCGCTTCTTCAATAGGAAATTTGCCCATCAGTGAAATAATAGATATTAGGTATAAGGGATTTTTTATTTTGCACTGTTTGCTGCAGCCGAATTGGGCTGGCACGACCGGGGAGGTACCTCTCGCTTACACGAGACCGGCGTGAAGTGACAGCTGTGCTGTCACGTTTCGTGCGGTGTGTAAGTAGCCGGTGGCCCATGGAGGAGGGAGGAG
>LUGF01043194.1:229782-244915 GCA_001625245.1 Calycopis cecrops
AGCGGCGCGGGCGCAAGGTTTACTATTTTACATAAAAATATGTCCTTTACGATAGTATTTTTACGTAAAATAGTATTTAAACTTCTATTTATTTTCTCTACAAATAAACATTATAAGTATTAAATAATAC
Organism: Calycopis cecrops; assembly: GCA_001625245.1. NCBI lineage: Eukaryota > Metazoa > Arthropoda > Insecta > Lepidoptera > Lycaenidae > Calycopis > Calycopis cecrops. The sequence continues at coordinate 229,913 of LUGF01043194.1, forward strand.
GTGTTTCTATTTTATGTCAGCCACTTGTATAAATACAATATCGATAACACTTATAGACGGCAAAATACGCAGTACTGCTCCTGTCCGTAAGGCCCGTGAGTGGGAAAGGGAGAAAAACACTCGCGCCACCGCTCCCACGTTTTATGATGTCTGCAGCTAGATATACTCACTATAGTAACTACGTTACTTTTCTTGTGTCTACTACGTAGTTGATAAAATTTCTTGAGTACTACATAAATACTGTGAAACCGAAATTCGTAATTTATTTGGCACTAATGAAGTGAAATAAAATGAAAATGTTTTTATAAAAATTATCTTTTGAACGTCAACAATTACATCTACCATCTTCAACCCTAGCCCTATCCTGAGAAGAACCGGCGACATAGCAATTTCATATACATACATATACCTCCTTACATGGATTAGGAAATCTTTTATGGATTAATGTTATTATACTTTGTTACAAAGTTTCAAAGTTTTATATCTTTATATGTCCGTTTATTTATATTTTTTTCATTTCAGGTATAAGAAAAGGCTAAAAGCGGTCGAGGAGGGCATACGTGTCACCCCCTCGATAGTGCCGGCGCTGCCTCCCAGCGAGGTGACACCCGCGCTGACACCCAACGACACCAAGTTACCTCCCTCCGTGTCACCCGAGCTGGTTCTCTTCTGTCGCAAGATCTACGACTTCCGGTCCAAGAAGATACAGGTGCCGAATAAGTGAACCCTCGGGGTCCAACCTTGGATGTCATTACGGGGCTGAGTTTTATAAATATTGTATGTATTTAGGAGTGAACACCAAAGCTTGGTTAAGTGTTTCTCAGCCCGCGAGGCGTGGACTATCGTAGTGTCGACTATTAGTACAAAGCGTTCCCCGAATCCCGTAGTTGTGTGTTTTCACCGTACCGGTCGTTTCGCTTGACACTTGTGACGTAGGGTTTTTTGTAAATTAATATTCATTTGCAGTTTTGTATTCGCCTTGGTTTCGATGATGATAAATTACAAAGGATGCCTTTTATATTAAGTAGTTTTAAGGAAAAAAAATAATGCATAATTGTGAATAGGGGTGGTTTTTGTTTCGCGTAGTGTTGTCACAACCTGTATTGTCTTCGTAGAGACATAATGTGTGTAGATCGCCTTATTTCCTTGTGTGAGGAGTATATCTATAACTATAATGGCTTCTACGTTTTATACGACTTCTACTTGTGATAGTTTTAATATGACAAGAATATAAAGTATTAAAGAGTTTGAAGCGAGCAACACTCGTGACGTAGGCGCTCTTATAGTGTAGTGACACGGAACAGCATTTATACATTTACAGTTATATATATATTTTATAATGTTACATTGTCAACTGTAGAGGTTACTTTACTGTGGCACCACGCGTATGTATGTTTTACTGCTTTTGTGATGCGTGGCCTAGTATAATATATAAATCGTGTTTAGATATTTGATTTCAATTATGGTATACTCAAGTCGAATTACAAAAGAGCGAATGATTAGTGAGTATTATCGTTTATGTATTTTAGCAGTTCCTATATAAACTTCCTTTCATCACAAATTATGTTCATATTTGTTTTCAAATCAACAACTTTTGTACGTTGATGTTTGAACATTGTAACTTGTAGTATAACATGGCCTCATTATTTATTTCACTATGTTATTGCAGATTCTCACATTCGACGATTGAATTTGTGTTAGGATGATTTTCACATTTGATTTTCTTTACCATTGTTTTAAAAATTATAAAATAGAATATTCAAAAATCTTAAGATTTTTTACTAAATACTTCCAAATACAGGCATTTCTGTAGTGTTCAGAAAACGACAGTAAATTAAAAGTAAAATATTATATCAGACTCACACTAACTCAGTCGCCAGCCAATAGACGTCGCTAGTGAGTGGACAGTGCTGCCGCACTTGTTATGCAGTTTTGCAATGGAATTCTTGACATACGGCCCGTTGCACAAATTAACTTCTAACTGCAATTCAAGATATTAGGCGGGTGAATGTAATCATAAAATTTGTCCTTTTATTCAAATATAGCCGAGAATCGCTAACATAAACAGAATAAGAAGAAAGAAAAATAAAAATAAAAAAAATAAAAATAAAGAATACTATAAATGTTTAGTTTAGAGTCAAAAAAGATCTTATCACATTCTTATCTTTTTCTTCGGTTGATGTCAATAAAACGAGTTGCATTTTTACTTGTCGTTATAGATCTCATTCGGGAAAATTTTTGAAAATAATACAACCAACTGCAGAATCATCTCTGAAAAAATATTCTCTTAATGTAAGCGATTGTAGAAAGTCATTTGACTGGACCATATTTTTTTTTATTGGTTTTTTTGATAACCTTTTTTGCCATTAAGGATCTAGGGACTGTTTTCATCACAGACTCTAGAGCTAACTTTATATGATGATGACAGTATCAGTGCGTCAAAGCTGGTATAGTGCGTTTAGAGTTATTTTACCTCTGACAGTTCTGTTTTCGGTAGTTTGGTAATAACTGACACCTGCTGTCATCCCACACAAAATGCAGGCAAACAATAACAGGTATCGTAGTCGGGTTACTTATGTTCAATTAATTATTAAGACATTCATACTAAAATTATAATTATACAAAATATCATCTTAAACATTACAACTTCTTTTCACTAAGAAAAAGACTGTGTCCCAGAAATCAATATCGTTTAAAATCATTTCCCCATTTTTATGTATCATTTCTAGTTGTAAATATTTTCTAAAAGTGTGAATGACATAGCAGTTACTTTCTTTGAAGATGATGTTTTTTTACTTTAAAATGTTTAATTTTTTAGCTTGATTAATTCTATTACTTTATTACATTATTAATCATATCTATGATATGCTTGTTAAAGACGAGACAAGACTGTGTGACACAACAAAATATTTTAAAATGTTACCACCGCATTCTAATTTCTATAACAAAGTAATCATGGCATCACATAGTCCTTTTAACGAATCTAACGCCACAGGTAAAATAACTCTAACCGCACTATATTTGTGTGACTGATACAACAGTTTCCAATATGGTTATTGACAGGAAAATGCATTCGAGTAAAATTTATTGGTAGCTCATTGAACTAATAAAAAGTTAACATACTATGGGCAAATATTTTGTCTCAACTTTATGGGTTATTAAAAAAGATTTCTCAGGATCAAAAAATTGTTACGTCTTTTGTTATAATTTGTCTTTGAAGACAATAAATAGTCATATTTGTTTCACTTTTATCACTTCAGTCAATGTTTGGTTAAAAAAAATATAACAAGTGGGATCATTGTAACATATTTTAAAGTAATGTTAGCGTAGATGTAAATTAATGTCAGTTGAATGGAATTTTTTGTCACGCCAACCTTTTTTGATGTTCGCCTGAGCATAGACAATTTACTTCGGAGATGTCTACCGCTCGGGGGAACAACAACATCGACCACACAATTTATGTCGCGAACTCTACAGTTCAAATTTGGATACACTAACGAAACTCATTGAAAAAAAGACTTCTTTCGGAATTATTCTAGAAACAGTAATATAAAATAAGATTGTATTTACAATAGAGAGTAGAATTAGGCTTGTTTGTGTTGCATTGTATTTGTGTATTCGGTGAAAATTGTGTGGCGCGGAAAATATATATTTATCGTTATATTTCCCCCGTGGAATATTTTAAAGGGCATTTAAAATTTAAAAGTTGAACAGCAAATCTCTTCTCTGACCTCTCGATGTACCTATCTGGCTGTTTCAGTTTGTCTCTACTTTTGTTTAAGAGTTTATATGTTGTAAATATAAATGTATTTTAAATCTTTCCAGTGAGATTGTTCTTTATTTTGGTTTTCGTTTGAAAATAACTAGTGAACACGAGTGGACCACTCAACGCTTTAGAATTGTAATAGTTAAAATGGTAAGAAAATGTGCGTTCTGATTTTAGTTATAAAATCATAAAGGCTTCCATTTTCGATGCGTTGTCCGCTAGGTGGCGTGAATATCATTAGTAATGTTAATACTTCGATAAAGTACAATTGTTTATTTTTAGTTAACGTTATTTTACTGATCATCACAATCTCACTGGTAATCTATTCCAAAGCTTATGTTCTCTTCAATCTTTTTCTTTGCTTGATGCCAAAAAAAACTAGCTGCAGTAATTTTACTACTCAGTAATATTTATTGTCTATTTCTTTGTTACTCGAATGTTGGTGGAATGTGCGCTTTAAATTACACGTGAAATATTATTGACAAGAACAACAGACTTATTACTTTTTCTAAATTTTACAATGCGAATTGGTGTTAAATAGTTTTAGGCTTTCATTTCCTATGCGCACTCCGCTGACATTCTCTATAACTCATTATTATTAATTATAAATAGCGTGAGTAAATTCCATATTAATAGTAATTTTACTATAAGTAAGCTCTCCCTTGCTTGTAGATGGAAAGTTATTAAAGAATGTTACCTGGTATTCTGCAGTTGCAACTTTCTAATAGTCAATAATATTTTTTAGAATTAGGTTTACTAATAAGAAAAAAAAACTTGTTTTTATTATTTATTTGTTTCAATGGAAATTATATAGGTATATTTTTATTATTGTAACCTACATAGTTACGTTGGCTGTAATTTAATATTGATGTAAAATTAATATATGTATTTTTATTTCTATCTGTGTTTTATTATAAAACCCTTTAATGGTTATTATACAAGCATTGAGCTACCTTTATCATATTCTATTCCCCCGAATACAATTTGCTAAAGGTACTTACATCCTGTATAATCCTTGATGTGCTATCATTGTTGGTATTAAGATCATATCACAAAGATTATTAGATTGCTATAAGCCCTATGGGCCGTGTAGACTGCTAAGAGCAGAACCGTAACAATTGCTTCTTATAAATAGAATAAATAAATAAATATTTGAGGACTTAACACACCACGTTAGTCTAGCCTCGTGCCAAGTACCGTAAGGACTTGTGTTACAGGTACTAGACAACAGAAATATGCGTGTTTTATAAATGAAATTTTATATATTTAAGAGTTTTAAAGAAATACATATAATACAAGATAAATCCATGACCTAGGCGGGATTTGAACCCGCGACCGGCTGCATGCTCCGCTTATCCAAGCCCTGTACTACTGCGCCAGCCTGGTCGTCCAACTTGCTTGGTTAATCCATCGACTACCAAGGAGGTGGTACAAAAGGTGTATGCCATTTCCACAAAGAGCATTTTTCTGCACCACAAATAATATAGGAACAATGGAACGGGGTCAGGTTTCCATCCCGACCCCTTTTCTCGGGACAAGGGGTCAGTATGTGGACATCGTTTGTGCTCGTAGCGCATTTGTCTTCTCTTTTGATAAGAGAAGTATAGAGAGGGCACTCCTCGATTCAATTCGCTTCACCCACGTGCTGACTGCTCTCGCCTAATATGCTTAGTGTCATAGTGTCACCCAGGCTGCTAAGTTTTAATGTGAAGCCCTACTAATCGACACTAATATATCGTATCTATTGTAGCCTGCAATTTTCATTACAAAATCGAATATCTGCCTAAGTAGATACTTTCTGGATAGAGTTTTTGACCTGCAACAAGTACCAGGAACGTACTCCCATTAGGTCTGCCAGTATGAAGTTAGAGTCGGTTAGTCAGTCAGTCAGAGTTACCGTTTTAGTAGTAGTTGTGAACGCAACAACTGCGTCCGAGTATCTCGACACGCCGTCACCTGATAGACGCATCTGGACGCGACATAATACGTAGCTTTAGCATCTCGGTAACGCGCGAGTCAAATCGCTTAATCTGGACAGCCTCTTAGGTCATCTTTTCTTCTTCTTCTTCTATATGAACGTGTGAATATACCTATTTCCTGATTACTTTCGAACTCAATAGTGAGCTGATTTCCTTCTGCCATGATTCTTTGGCTACGAAGTGCCAATGTATTTCGTAGCCAAATTGAGCTGACATCTCTCACTCACATGACACATGGGCCCACACGGGGAGAGGTGGAAAGGGGGCAATGAGTCTGTGCAACATCCGTGCGAAACTTCAGAGGACTCGTTTGCGTCGTATACGATTAAAGAAAACAACACCTAACGTGTAATAAACTATAGTTATCAAAAGCATTAAGTGATTGGTACTGGTATGCCTTCACAAGCGATTTGTAAAAGTCCGGTAGCCCGGAGGTGACGATATAGGCAGCAATTTGCAGAACATCCAGTTGTGAGGTGATTACTGCGACGTTGGTAGTCCGCAAAAGTTTCCGACTAGCACTTTATACTCTGGTTATGCTTTTACTGAGCATTTTTATAGGGAGAAATGAGCAATCGCAAGCCTACCGACGTCATGTCTCATGTCATTGCCTATGCCATATCTCAATGGCATATCTCCAATAATAAATCTTTCATATCTATTTTTGATGAAGCGCAATCGACTCTATCTTTGCTCTCTCTCTCTCTATCTCTGCTTACCCCCAAGGAACTGGAGTGCAGATAAATTGTAGTTGCAAATGTGTCAGTCTAATAAGCTATATGATACTGACCGCACACATGTGATATCAGCCTCTTTTATGTACTCCGTGGTATCAGAAATAAAATTTGCCACAATATTATAATAGAACTTAAATGTAATATTTACGATTAAAACATGGCCGTAGCCCGTATAGATATTGTGCAGCTCTCCTTATGGAATGTATGAGAACCATCTTTTCAGATCTCTTTTTAATAAATCTTAAAACACTTGATTACAAAATATTCTTTTTTTTTAATTATAAATATATAATTATTTATGTTCTGAACCACATGTGATGCCATCTAGGCGTGTTCAGCATAATTATTGTAATACCGGTGTGGGCCGCGTGAAGCCGCGTCGGTCGCTGTCGCGCTGTTGCGACGCGTGAGTTTCGAGTAAGACGCCATATTATTGTAGCATTTCTTGAGTGATCGATCGCTGACTTGTTAATTGTTTTACGCCTTGTTTGATGCCGCTGAGATCGGACGCGTACATAATTTAAGACTTGAGTTTATGATTGCTAAGTTAAGTGTTGGTTCCCCTTTTGATATTATCGGGAGTGTAAATTAATTGACTAACTAAATGAACTTGTGATTGATTGTGTTTATGTATAAGTTGAATACAAAAGACTTTAACACCCCCCGCTTGAAGAAGCTTGCTGCAGATTCATCTGTCGGCGGATTGCGGCTTACGGGAAAGCTAAGTATATCTCTTTTTTTTTATGGTATAGGGGGCAAACGAGCAGTTGTAGCCATTTTGATGACTACCGACGCCCATAGACATCTGCATAAAGACTATACAGATGCGCTGCCCCCCTTTCTCCTCCCACCTCCATGGGCCATTGCATGTGTAAATGTATGGCCATGAGTTTTATAGTTGTAATGTGATATATTAAGCCGGACTCCAGATACGCAAGAGACAGCAAGGTAATTGCACATATTTAAGTTTAAGTTAGCTCTGCGTAATTGCAGACAGAGTTCATTCTGTTTTGTGCCCTGAGTATAATAATTCCTTCCACTGCGCAATAAATCCAGGGTTAGAACTGAACAATTTATAATTGATATATAACATTGTATATCTTTAAGTAAAGTAATGGATATAACACTTATACACTTAGGTATCATTATAACATGAAAATTAATACATTTTTTTAAATGAATATTTAACTCATTTTTACTTTATTGGCTATAGTTAGATACTCACAGATTCGATAACCATACTTAACCTTACTTTATAAAATGTAATAATAGAATAAAATTCCCGTACATATTTCTTTACGATATATCTTTCTGGACATTTATTATTCTTAAGTATTAATTATTTATAAAAAATCCAACAACATATTTACTTTCTTCATAAACAAATTTTAAAAATTACACAACATTACAACTACTTTTGTTTGTTTTCGTCACTGTCTTGTATTGTATTTTGGGTGTGGAGTAGGCTTCCGTCTAGCTAAGACGGAAGCCTACTCCACACCCAATCTAGATAGATCTAGATCTTCCAACTTTTCCAACCTTTCACCTGCCTAAAAATTAAGTCGCCGTGTAAGATAATTTTAGACTCATCCAGATCATTTTGTATCTTTGTTAAAGCTTCAGCTTCCTTGGGGTTCTGATATTTAGTCATATATTGAGGAAGAATTTAGAAATCAACTGATGACTCATCAGAGGTGGCCCAACTAATTGCTGGTACTTTGGCAGCGAAATCATCGAGAAACTTTGTTATCAGCGTATGTGCAACTCGGTTTGGATATTCATGGTCTGATATTATCACTCCAGCTAAATTATCAGCTCTAACATAAATATGAAGCTTATGCTCTCCTTTTTTACAGACTGTCTTTGTAGACAGTCTAGTAATGCAAAAAGTTCTATTCTTTCCACCAAAGTATCTCTTACAAAGTTCATAAGTTCTTGGACTGAGCTGCTTTGTAACTAACTGAGAGTTTGTGAGTCATACGAAGCTTTCAGAATTGTGTGTGAATTTGAAACTTTACACAGTAAAAAAAGAAAAACTCTTATTGTAACATATTTTAAGTCAAGTAGGTATAGTAATTCATTATTTAAATTGGCTGTAAATGATAAGTAACTGGAAAGGATGGATTGGATTTGACAACATATGATTTCATATGTTATCAAATGTCAAACCTTTCCAGTCTATACTTTTTCAATTAGCTTCGTATTTAATTAATAAGTAGGCACTTTGGAAAGGTACACATAACACTAGAGGCTTTTACTGCGATTTTTTGCTATAAATTATTATTTAATTTCATTTTTAGATATCTTACTTACTTGTTGAGTTTCAAGAACACTGATCACGACGCGCGCATAGTGAACCCAGTTTCAATCTGTTACTTACTGTACCTACTTTATGACTCAATCACTGCGGTCAGCGACGCGAGTAAAGACTTAACACAATCAAGATTCGCCATAGGTATATTATTTAAGACAGCTCTATCGTCGCATGTACCTACGTAATTAGATACATTATTCACTACGCGGAGTTTATTTGTTCATCTGTATCTAACGTTGATAAAAGAGATTCATTTAACGCCTCTCGGTTTTATCATTTATCAACCTTGTAAATTTTTATTTATGTTTACCGATTATTAACTGATTGTGATTTGTGAGTGATAACAAAGATCTGGGAGAAAAATAACATTCTTAGACTTCGTCGATAAAGAACAATGGCATAATTCCATACATTATATTATCCCATAGTCGTATTTGTTATAGCGATTGCAAATTGTATCGTCTATAGGTAGGTATTTGATTTTTTTTTAACAACTGTTTTCACAACTACTAATGTTTTGTCTAATGAGAAAGCGGAGAAAAAACGATATATCCTTTTGAGAATCTTAAAATTTTGTAGCATAAACACCGTTATCTGTCATAGGAAGAGGTCACGCTACATGCATACCTGCAGCCAAGTTGGGTCGGCACGACCGGGGAGGTACCTCTCGCTTACACGGTACCGCCATAAAGAGACAGCTGTACTGTCGTGTTTCGTGTGGTTTGTTAGTTATCGATGGTCCACGGAGGGATCTGTGTAAACTCTATGCGGATGTCTAGTCGTGAAAATGGCTCCGACTGCTTGTTTACCCCTTTATACTATAAAAAGAAATGCAAAAATCAGAGCGGTATTTTATACTTCATCAGTATTTTTGGTAACGCAGGGAAATGCCTTTACGCACGCGCCCAGGAGCCAGGGTGTCTCAATCGGGTAGTGTCGGACTCGCAAACGGGGATGCACTACCGACTAAACTCCTTCGGGTGCCTTCAGCTGCTTTTATTCAAGAGTCACGAATCTGCAAGCAACAAGATCCCTCACGCGACAGACTGGGCTCGGCAAAGGTAGACCTCTCCTCCTTGGGGACTGTCCGGCTGCCTTTGAACAGTCCCTAATACGACGTCGGCACCATGCAATGGGGTCAGGTTCCTATCCTGACCCCTGGCCCCAATAGTCCAAAGGACTCCACTCCAGTCCAGTCGTCCAAATCCACGCTGCCGTCTGCGGATTCAGAGGGACAGGTGGCAGACAGACAGACAGCTGAGATACTCTTAGCCTGGCCTCTCCCCCAAGTATCCGACATAGCCTTGGGTATCACAGAGGCACGCAACCCACCAGTCACCACGACGTGATGGGAGCACTTCGGGGGGGTTCATCAGCAGCGAGGGTTGAGCCTTGGAGAACACTTACCGCCATGTGACTCCTCTGCTCGTTTGCCGGCTAAGTTATAAACAAGTCGTCAACTCAAGTACAGCAATTCAGTGCCTTAATGTAGGCCCATGAGACGAGTGACGACTATGGCAATATAAGGAATAAAACAATCTATAACTCCGATATTTTTTATTATTAGACTAACATTTACAGTTTAAACATAAAAACATATAAAATCATACACTATTGCTTTTTAATATATGAATATAATTAGCACACGGTAGTCAGTATTGCATGCAGCTTTAAGGAATATTGGATATCTATAAAAAAACAGATAAATGCAGTTTTCACGTCAAAACAATCTACTAATAAAAGAAAAGTAGTTATATTATACTCTATAGATATTCAGAGTTGGACGTCTATCTAGGTTAAATGGAGTCGGGTGACTTTACATAAGGAGGTCGCAGTCCCCCCGAAAACAAACCGGGGAGCCGTCGTCCACTTCGAAACTAGAAACTTGTCAGTAATGCCCGATTTACACGTATTAAGTAGTTAAGTAGTTAACTAAATTTTAACTAAATTTTAAGTACTTAATTGCATGTAAACAGATAATTTAGTAGCAAGTTGCAACTAAATTATCTGTTTACATACAATTAAGTACTTAAAATTTAGTTAAAATTTAGTTAACTACTTAATACGTGTAAATCGGGCATCAGGTACCTATCAACGTTTTTAGTAAGAGGTAGTATCATACTGCTTTGCGCCCGAATAGGGCTGGCATCATCGAAGCCTACCTCTCGCTAACATCGCGTATCGCGAGTAGCCGATGGCCCATTGGGAGATAGGGTGAGTGAGGTCATCTGCATGGTGCGGCATTAGCGGCTTTGATTGTTCGTTTGTCCTTCTATACCCTAAAAAGAGATCGTCTGAATTCGACTTTTTTCTATATATTTTTTTGTGGTATAGTGGGGCAAACGAGCAATCGGAGCCATTTTTATGACTACCGACTCTCATAGACATCCGCATGGAGGCTATAGATGTGCTGCACTCCTTTCTCCTCCCACCTCCATACACGCTTGAAATAAAATAAGATTTAGAAATAGAATTATCACCAGAGTACATATTATTAATAATGATTTTCATTATAATAGTTAGGTATCTGGTAAGTCTAACTTAATAAAGTTAAGACTAGCTATATAAAGGCAACAAATGTTAAAATTTTCGTGAGTCCATGGTCCATGGAGATTCTATAGATAAGCAATTCGGTCAACTTCCTATTTCATTAAATTGGACCATATAATATTATTAAGGCTCTTACTCTTGCTTAATTACTCAATTTGTAATAATTTTTCTTCTATTTTCATACTAATATAAAATAAGGTCAAATCAAAGTAAACATTAAATAAGTAGGTATGTATAAAAAATTATTTTCAACACATTTATTTCAATCATATTATAATTGCAGTCTCGTCTGCTCTGTACAAGACAATTAATAAGACTGCGCCAAAATTGGACCACAAGACTCATCAGACTACATGAAAATAGTCAAAAAGGCCCTAGCTTTTTTATACCCATTTATAAACCATTATGGCATACATACAAACCTATTTAGATTTATAAAAATTGAGTACTTTGGTATCAGAACGGGGTGGAACAAAGGGTTTTGGAGGATGGCTTTTTTTTTTATTACATATTATTGTCTATTCCAGGTGTCATGCCATATCTGTCAAGGATTTGCACCGTTAATGGGCTGACTACCGGTTCTATTTATGCTACTTCTATAATAACTTTCATCATTATACATCATCATAATATAAGTATTATAAAATATTATACACAATATGACATTTACATAATTACTAGCATGAAGCTATTTCAATATTAACAATTTTTTGCAACATTCACATATACAATACAAAGCAAATTTTACTATAAAAGTTGCATGTCTATTAAGTCAAGTATATGAGTTTGCCCTAATTTTATATGCCCTAATTATATGTGTTTACAACATACATAACATCCAATAAAAGAATTTTCAAAACTTGTTATTAAAATAAACTAATGTAACATTTCTGTCTGCATATTGAATAAAATGTAATCTTCATCAATTGTTTTTAATTTTCCTTCAATATTTCAAAATAAGTATCATAGAAGATAGCTTCCGTGTTAAGAAACATAAATGGTGTTAATTATTATCACAGATTGACATGAACAATGTCACATCTATATGACAATTCTACTACTACTTTATTAACACACAGAAATTGTATAATTCTCTCTCCTGAATGTATGTCTCAGTGCTTATAAAATGTTTGAAAAACTGTTAACACCAATATAGCAAATTGGCTTAAGCCAATTTAATTGTGTTAACACAATGCTAGTTGATTTAGTTATCAGGTTTTCATGGATTATCTACAGTTAATCATTCAATCTGAAACAAATTATACAATTTTCCTCTTAGGCCACAAGATATTGTTTTGCAATTTTTTTAATTAGATACTCTTTACTTTGTTTTAATTACTTTTTTGTTCACTCCATAACAGTAAATCATAAATCTCTTACATATTATTAACCAGAAAACAAAGTCTAACCAGTCTATGATATACATGTATGTGACCTCAATTATATTAATACAAATACAAATATATTAAACCTAAAGGTAAAATGTACAATTAAAACATGTTACATATTGTGATACACCACTACATAAGGAATGTAGGGATATAGTAATCATCACTTCGTGTGAAATGTTAATACAGTAGAACTTCAATAATTCAAACTTCTAAAAACTCAAATGAAGATATGTTCCCCTGGTGGTAGGTTCTTAGCAGAAGATAAGAAATAATTTGTATACAGCTTGTTCACTTGTGTTTAATTTTCAATAATTGATCATCACATGTTTACTACGACAAAAGGTGTTCTATAATTTGTATGAACTAAGCAAGCTTGTTGCAGTAAAGGTTTCATAGTTCGTAACTCCAGCAGTTAGTAATCAATCTGTATCTCATGAACTCAACTAAACAAGAGGCAGAGATCAGATCATAAAATATTTTTAGTCTTTTGACAGTAATTTTATGTGGGATAGGCTTGTGTTGTGTGTATTTATAATTGCTTGCTATAAACTTATTTATATTTACATTACATTTATTTATTTTAAATTATTAATTAGACATTCATTTGGAACATTCAAATTAATATTTCTAAAAAAAGTAACACAATTTATTCCTTTCATTGATGAATGTATAAGTGTGTACCTTATTTTATTGCTCTCATAATATGAAAAGAAAAATTGCCTATGAACTCATAGGAATGAGCACTATATTGCTACATCATAATATGTATAAATAGAAACAATCTCGCATTACATATGTAAAGCAAAGCCTTTTCTAATATAACACTCCACAGTATGCTTGGAATAATATAATCATTAATCTAAGTAATAATTGTGTTACTATAACAATTCAACAACATTTAAGAATATTCTCATAAACATACTTCAAAAATTACAGCAACTATTTGTTTTCTTTGCCGTCTTGTAAAATGCTTTACTGTGCATCGACAAGGAGTCTGACTTGGCTACTAGATCATCCAGCTTCTCACCTCTCTCCAAAACTGCCTTAATTGTGTCATGTAAGATAATTTTAGTCTCATCCAGATCATTTTGTATCTTTGTTAAAGCGTCAGCTTCCTTGGGGTTCTGATATTTAGACAAATATTGAGGTAGAATTTGGAAATCAACTGATGCCTCATCAGAGGTGGCCCAACTAGTAGCTGGTACTTTGGCTGCGAAATCATCGAGAAACTTTGTTATCAGCGTATGTGCGACTCGATTTGGATATTCATGGTCTGATATTAACACTCCAGCTAAATTATCAGCTCTAACATAGACGTGAAGCATATACTCTCCTTCTTTTACAGACTGTCTGGAAGCTTGTTGAGTTCTTTCCACCATAGTTTTACTCACAAATGTCATAAATTCTTGAACAGAACTTCGTTGAAAGAAACTAAAACTTTGTAAATCATAAGCAGCCTTCAGAATTGTAGCACTGTTAACTCCTTTGTAAAGAACTCCTAACGCGTATAATCTCACCATTTTGGAATAATTCTTTAAATGTATAACTGGTTAAAATTATTAGAAACTTCACTGATCACTGCGAATTATTTATGAGAAACACTATATATTCACTATTGAGAAATCGAAAACACTCAAAAAATATTTTTGTGTGCGATTCAATTTGTTGAACTCAGTTAAAACTTTAGCTTTGTAATTGGTGTATTTAGGATTCCCACAATCTTAATTTCGGTAGAAACTCCGATGAAATATGTTAAGAATTACAAAATTAATGAATAGAAGTTAGTTGAAAATGTCAGACATTCACGTACAGTCGCCCTTTACTTTTGACAAATGACAACATGATGACAAAATAGTAGTAGTCTTTGGAATTATATAGGTTAAAAAAGTTTTCCGTACGGTGAAGCCTTATATTAATTTTTTCGTTTTTTTTGTTTTGTTTATTTTATAAATAACAGTCGATGAGAAAATAACAAAAATAGACGCGGGCTCCGAACCGGTTAGGTTAATCACGACACCCGTGCGCGAGTCGTACCACCCGCCAGTGGTGGAAGGGGGGTCCGGGCCCCCCAGTCAAGATAGCTCACAGAGCTCCTCAAGCTCATGACCCGTGTCGGCCACTTTTTAGCTGCCGCGCGCGAGCTGCTCCCATCCGTTAAAGGTGGGGAGTTGAGGACACCCGTTGTCCTCGGCCAGATAATAATAGTACAACCTATTAATCGCAATAAGTCCGGTTTGCCTTCTCCCATTAGTCTGGGAAAGAAGGG
>LUGF01043194.1:247312-258309 GCA_001625245.1 Calycopis cecrops
GAGAAGAATTCTCTCATAGATTTTTCCTATCGAATTAATGAGACTAATGGGGCGATAGCTTGTGGGTTCGGTGCGGGGTTTACCCGACTTGTGAATACCGATCACAGTGGCTAGTTAAGACATGTCTGTAAATGTAATTTCATATAGTTGGTGTAGATCTATTAATCGGATTTTATGTGGAAAATTAAAGTATGAAGGGGAGGATGGAACTAAAAATAAAGCTCAAATGCATTTTAACAAACATATGCACAATAAAAATAAGAAATAAATTGTTTTTTATTTCACATTCATCCTTTATTACGGTTAAGCATACAATACTTTGTACTGAAACTAGTGTTTGTGCCATCAGCCTGACCTGAAAGTATTGCGTGCGTAATTATAAGGTAAAGTACAAATTAAGGCCCGATTTCACCAGTCCCGGCTAGTGGTAATTGCTATGCAAAATTAAATGTTTCATAGTAATTAGTACTGGTCGGGACTGGTGAAACCGGGACTTAAAATTAAAATAAAAGGGTTTAATATACTATACTATCTATACTTATACTTGGAATTTTAATTCGATTCCACATTTGACATTAGCTACTGTCATTTTATAAAATAATGATACCACATTTAACATAATAGTGATGCACACAACAATCGATAAACAATCGCGATTTTATGTTTATGTAATTATAAATATTATAATGTCGGTATGCCAATTAAAGAATAAATGATTGATTTTTATTGAAATATATACATAATCATTCATAAAAATCATTATTAATTAATAACAAGTGCTTTCTTTTTAAAGTTAATATTTCTGTTTTTTATATTATTTTGTCATTTATATTAAAAAACAAAACTGATAATAAAAGAACCTTGATAGATAGTTTTCTATCTTGGCAATACATGCGAGATCGGACAGCTACCGCCATTTTGTTCATCTTGCCATTCGACTTCATCCTTCCAGTCTGACTGCACGAATTATTATAAATAAATAATAATATCTGCGAACTGTGCACCGACGAGCGAACGAGACGGAAAGCATCGAATTGTATATGTTACGCGCCATTTTCGTAATAAAGTAATAAATAATAATAAATAAATATCTGTGGACTTTACACACCACGTTAGCCTAGCCCCGTGCTAAGTACCGTAAGGACTTGTGTTACAGGTACTAGACAACGGAATATATTTAATATGTTTTATGAATTTTAAAAAATGTTACATATTTAAGATTTTTACTATAGGAATACATACAATACAGGGATAAACATCCATGACCCAGGCGGGATTCGAACCCGCGATCGACGACCCCTGGTGCAACATGCTCCACTTATCCGAGCCCTGTACCACTGCGCCAGGCTGGTCGTCAAAAATATCTTGTTTAATTGCGATATTTTGTTGAGTTTTTGTTAAAGTTTGTTAACGTCGTGTTTGTTGTTACGTTTTGTGAACTTTGAGTGTTTCTTTTTTCAAAATGGATCTTCAGCCAAGTACATCACAAAAAGACGCGGACATATTCTTGTCCCCAAGAAAAAAACGTCCACGAAAAGCTTTAACTGTTACTGAAAAAGTAATGATCTGCAACGTCTACAAGTACGTGAAAAATGAAACTTCTGTGCAATTGGAGGCTCATATTACAACCATTTGTTTTATTTCTTATGTTCCTTCATTATCATATATTTTTATTAATTTCACATATAATTATTAAAGAAAACTCTCAGATAATTAATCGTCATAACTAAATTATCCGTTCAAAAATATTATTTTTTTGATGTACTTAGTTTCGATTAAAGTAGTAGTTGATACTACTATAAACAAGATCAAAATCAAAATATTTTTATTCAAAATAGAATTTGAAAAATTGCTTTTTGAACGTCAAAAATTTCCATCTACCACCGGTTCAAGAGGAATCGATTCGGAAATATTTCATTTCCGTATCGAATAATTTCGCAACGTCACTATTTAGTATTTGTCTTAACGTTACAACACTGAAATTGTCAAATCTGGAATCGAATTAAAATTCTGAGTATAGGGTATACCCTGGTATAGGTATTGATTTTAAAAGTTGCGGTGAAACGTTTTCAGAGGTCGCCCTAAGATCAAATTGGTTGGCAAAAAAAAGCCATGAGATGGCTCTGTATATTACTTTGCTCTGTGTCAATACATTTACGAAAAGGAAAATTAAAACGTCACATGAATCTGAATCCGAATGAATTGTAAACAAAAACACTAAAACTTTACTTTTGTTAATGTTAACAATTCATAGAAGTATATTAAAATGACGGAAACTACAGAAAAAGTTGAATCTACGTGTGACGCTCGTCGGCGAATATTGAACATAGCTGTGTCGACTGTATTATTAGAAACAGGATTTGATGCTGCTGACAAAATGTCACTTGAAACTCTTACAGAAATGATTCAATGCTGTACGTAACCTCAACTTTAAAGTTATGAATTAAAATGTTTATTAAATCTAAACAGTCTTCTCCTTTCAGTCATGACAGAAGTTGGTAATTCTGCGAGAGGCTATTGTGAACTATCAGGTCGAGTGGAGCCAGTACTTGGAGATGTTACTATGGCTCTCATAAATATGGGCACGTATATACTTTATAATTAATAAAAAATACATTTATATGTTAAATACATGTCTAAATGAATATGTTTGTCTTGGTCTACCAGTATTTTGACCAAGTTAGTTTTCAGCTGATTTAACTAAGCTACAAGTACCTTGTTATTGTCAATATCTTGTACCTCTTTCTTAAGTAATTTATAAGATTTAGTTGATAATAATGTATTAAAATTATTAATGTATGGAACAGACATACTGAACAAATGTATTGCTCCATAATTTACCTGATGTTCAAACGAGCAAAAAATCTGTATGCCAAAAAGCAAAAATTTTTTATGCGTCTCTGTTCCATACGTTACTAATATTAACAAAATCTTATATACTACTTATCAAAGAGGTATTATAATTTATCTTAGTTAAATTAGCTGAAAACTGAGTTGGTCAAAATACTGTAGACCAAACATAAACATATTCAGTTAGTAATATTACTATTAATGATTGAGATTGGCTTTTACGATATGGCATTGATTTCAGGAATAAGTCTTCAAGGCATAGAGCAATATGCGGCTAGACCGAGCAGACATATTATACAGCCACCGCAACAGGCCCCTGTACCAAGGACACCAGCTATGCTATCTGCGGGGTCAAAAGCCAAGGCTGCTCCTCATATACCATTCCACTTGCCACCTCTGCCTGATCCTCATGCATATATAAGGACACCGGTAAGACACACATAAATAATATACAAGGTTGATACTAGCCTAACTACCAAGCGAGAGGCACTAATAGACTACAGGCCCATGTTGAAAAATTGATGGGTCATTTGAACCACCAGGGGACCTATCTAGAACGATAGAAGAGCATAAAATAATAAGATTCAGCACTATGCCGTCACTTGTAAGCTGTCCAACTGACTGCAGACGAGAATTCGAAAGTACAGGTAGAGTGAGTACATTTTGGTCATATATTTTTGTACGGCATTCTTACCACCAATAGATCCATTAAAAATAATAAGAAAACGCACAGTGCCGTACAAAAATGGTGCACCACAAAGTCGGAATTTTTTTTTATTTTCCGACAATTGCCGGGGTAAATTTGGTCATTTGATTTTGTACGGCATCTGTGTCATACTATTTTAATACTGCTTTTAATCCATTATTACGCAACGCCGTACAAAAATCATGCGAAAAGGGGAAAAAATCGAGAGTTGCAATCCCCTCTCTTCCCGTAGTCCAGGGGGTGATTTGAAAAAGTACGGCTTCGGTTCCAAAACATTATCTAGCACTCAAAAGTACTATTAAAAGTAATGCCGTCAAAAAATAATTGTTCCTTTGAATGTATATCAATAATCATCTTAATTTCACCGTATTCTTGATTTATAAACCCGTAAAGTCATTTGAACCTGTACGGGAACTTTTATTTTAACATGATATTGTAAAATACAATTGATATATAGTATTGCCGTTGAAAAGAAACCGTTCTAAAAAAAATTATGGAGAAATGTAAAAACTGAAATTTTGCAAATTATTGTAAAAGTTTAAATATCATAGATTAATGAAATATAATAGTTTACTACATTTTATTCCTTGTTTTAAATAGTATTAACATAGATAAATTAGGAAAAAATTATGCCGTAAATTTTTGTGCAGACCATGTTTTTTAGGCTGAAGAAAGCCACGCTACAATTTTAAGGGTACTTTATGGCCATCTGATACAATACGGCATTAACTTATTTTTGAAGAGAACAATTGATAATATGATAAAATCACTATGTCGTCTAATTGAACTGAAACGGTGTGTATAATATGTCCAAGAATTGAAACTGTCAATCCCAATATCATCAGTTTTATATACTTTTTGTTTAATATATACTTCAAACATTATTCATACATACATATAATTGATTTGTTTCATTGTAATGATGTGAATAAATAATACAATCATTTTTTAGAAAAATTCGATATATTTAATGACGATAATAAAAATATGGTTTTTCTTTCAATTATTCAGTATCGGAATCAGTTGCTGAGTTGTTATCGGAGTCAACGTCTTCATCGACGTCCGAATTATCTTCTCTATTATTTTCTGAAACATAAATATGTCTTTGTAAAAATCAAAGTCTTACGTACAAATTAAAGATTTATTTATATATTTATTTACCAATGACGTTATCATCTTCGCCTGATTCCTCATCCGGTTTCGTTATGTCACAGACTTTTTGGGGACATTCCTCGCCGTGAAACCAATCGAAATCGTACCGACCGTCATTAAGAACCCATCCATAGTTTATTGGAAACAAGGTCGACGGTACTTGTTTGTAGGCATTACACCAAATCTGTGCTATGTAGGTACTTCTCTTCAGATGTTGCTCCAACTCCCGGAAACAAGGGGGAAACGACGTTGCTTCCAATTTCATATCTGTCTTTTTGAAAGCTTCATTACTACTTTTCGGCGTATAAATCCTTTCAAATATGATACACCTTGCTTCGTTGACTGTTTTTCTTGCTTTCACGTTGTATAATTCTTCCTTTATATATAATTTCTTTGAACCAATGAAATTGTACGGCACATGAAAAAGTATTATCTATGTATAAAATACTTTCAAAATAAATTTATTTCATGTTGTGTCAAATCACCCCCTGGACTACGGGAAGAGAGGTGATTGCAACTCTCGATTTTTTCCCCTTTTCGCATGATTTTTGTACGGCGTTGCGTAATAATGGATTAAAAGCAGTATTAAAATAGTATGACACAGATGCCGTACAAAATCAAATGACCAAATTTACCCCGGCAATTGTCGGAAAATAAAAAAAAAATTCCGACTTTGTGGCGCACCATTTTTGTACGGCACTGTGCGTTTTCTTATTATTTTTAATGGATCTATTGGTGGTAAGAATGCCGTACAAAAATATATGACCAAAATGTACTCACTCTACCTGTACTTTCGAATTCTCGTCTGCAGTCAGTTGGACAGCTTACAAGTGACGGCATAGTGCTGAATCTTATTATTTTATGCTCTTCTATCGTTCTAGATAGGTCCCCTGGTGGTTCAAATGACCCATCAATTTTTCAACATGGGCCTGTAGTCTATAAATGAAACTATGTATACTATAAGCGCCTACTATTAATCCAAAACTATTAAAAAACAAAATTACACAAAGTATATTAGAACACTTTTTTCAAACAAAATAAAGAGAGAGACGAACTTCTTAGCATTCCATGGATTCACCGTGCGGGTGCCGGGTCCATCGTGTGGCAGAGGAAGTAACCCCGAGTAGCCCCGGGACTTGTTACTAATTAAGAAAAAACGTAAACAGCCTTTGAAGTCACGGCAACAGTCAGCGGCAACCTCTCATGGGGTAATAACCCTGTCAGCCGGCCGGCAGTCAGCTGCATAATACAAGGTTGAAAAAACTAGAGGCATTAAATGAAACCACATATTTAGTGTATTATTTTCAGGCTACACAACAAAAATCATATCAATTGGAGCAATAAATTAGCCACAGGTATTTTTTAAAGTTTTTTCTCACTTCGTACACGCTATATCGCTGATCGCCGACTATGAGCGGCCGGGGTCATTCACCCAGTACGAGGTTGCTGTTCGCTGTACGAGCCGGTACAACGAATTGTTTTTTCGCTGTTTAACTTGTTTGAAAAAAGTATGTACGTATACTCGTCGTAAACTTATTTTTAATAGTTTCGGCACTTATAGTATATATTGTGGTTTAATTTAATGCCTTTCGCTTGTATCAACCTTGTATATAAAAAAATATATATAATAAAATTATGGATTTATTACGTTTTATTTAACTTTACTCATTATAATTAAACATATATATATTAAATACTTAAACAACCTTAGGATATTCAAATAATTTACGAGTCCAATGGCAGACAACATTAGGGTTGTAAATTATAGAAAATGGTTGTAACACTATTGTTCTTATTTATTTTGCTTTTAAAAATGCAGACTCATAAGCAACCAGTTACCGAATATGAAGCTATAAGAGAAAAAGCTGCAATACAGAAGAGAGATATTGAAAGAGCCTTAACAAAATTTCTGGCCAAAACAAGTGAAACTCACAATCTATTTAACACAGAAGATAACCAAGTGTATCCATGTAAGTTACATACTAAACTAATATTATTAGTTAGATAACCAAGTGTCTCCATGTAAGTTACATACTAAACTAATATTATTAGTTAGATAACCAAGTGTATCCATGTAAGTTACATACTAAACTAATATTATTAGTTAGATAACCAAGTGTATCCATATAAGTTACATATTAAACTAATATTATTAGTTAGATAAACAAGTGTATCCATGTAAGTTACATACTAAACTAATATTATTAGTTAGATAACCAATTGTAACCAATTTGTAAGAGGTAGTGCCACACTGCATGCTTGCATGCAGTCGAATTGGGCCGGCACGACCGGGGAGGTACCTCTCGCTTACACGAGACTGGCGTAAAGTGACAGCTGTGCTGTCGCGTTTCGTGCGGTGTGTAAGTAGCCGGTGGCCCATGGAGGTGGGAGGAGAAAGGAAGGCAGCGCATCTGTATAGCCTCTATGCGGATGTTTGTGGGCGTCGGTAGTCATGAAAATGGCTCCGGCTGCTCGTTTGCCCTCCTATATCATAAAAAAAAAAAAAAAAAACCAAGTGTATCCATGTAAGTTACATACTAAACTAATATTATTAGTTAGATAACCAAGTGTATCCATGTAAGTTACATATTAAACTAATATTATTAGTTAGATAACCAAGTGTCTCCATGTAAGTTACATACTAAACTAATATTATTAGTTAGATAACCAAGTGTATCCATGTAAGTTACATACTAAACTAATATTATTAGTTAGATAACCAAGTGTATCCATGTAAGTTACATACTAAACTAATATTATTAGTTAGATAACCAAGTGTATCTATGTAAGTTACATACTAAACTAATATTATTAGTTAGATAACCAAGTGTATCAATGTAAGATTTTGGTGCATCATGTATTAACAGGAAAACTTACAGACAGCAACCCACAAAGTTAAAGTACATATACATCTTAGCAGATTTTGTATTTACACATTCAGCAGTACCTTAAATTTTTATACGAAATAATTTTTTCTATGAACCCGCTGGGCGACCCGCCCAGCGTTAGATTTAGAACGCCCAGGTTCATAGAAAATATGATTTCGTATGGCATAGCTTATCGAAATAAGTGAACCTTACTCTGGCATTACTCAAGCAAAGTGCTAGTTTGTTGGTTTTTTGAGCTGTATATACAGCTAGTGTAAGAAGGATATTTGTTACACGATCTGATTATAAGCTCAGTTAAACACAGTTTCAGGTGTTTTTGATTATGAAATGGACAATATAATCAGTCGAAAAGTAAAATACTGTCGTAATTTATTCAGTGGTACTCAACATTTGGTAATATATTACAAATGTTATTTTACGTTTCGTGTCTATAGATAATAATCATCAAAAGAGGGATAAGTGACTCGGAATGTAGCCCTAGTCCGGCATTATTAATCAATACTGATGGACAATTTAATGAATGTAAGTCTGTCGATATTGTCCAAGAAAAAGGAAATTGGATGGCTTCCAAAATTTTGAATATACATTGACATAATTACGTATTCTGACGAAGATGATCGAGAGCGTATGACAAAAATAAAAGAAAAATGACTAAAAATATGGTCATAAGTTCGCATTTTATCTACACCGCTCGGCCCTCTCTGTCGGTCGGTCTTGATCGAGGGAATAATAGGAACAGCATTTTAGACCGATAAGATCCAAGTAGTTATTGTGTAATTTTGACTTTAAAATATCTATATCATACCTCGTATACATATACTATATCCGCGAGAACTATAGTAACATCATATTAGACCGATAAAAGCGGGGTCGTTATCTATTGAATATTATGCAGTTTTTATTTTTTTACTTTTGGTGTAATATGAAGGTATAGTAACTGTTATTCATTTTATACGTAAGACTAGCCCGCAACTTCGTTGGCGTAACGTATTTTAAATAATAAATTCTTTCAAAATTTCAATTCCGTCGGGTAAAGTATAATTACGGAATATCCCGTAGGAATGAGAGATTTTCCCACAGTAAAAAGTATTCTAGATGTTGAGGCGTAGTATTTATAAACCACAAAAAGTTTCATTCGAATCCGTCCAGTACTTTCGGAGATTAGCCGGGACAAACAGACAGACTAAAAATTTTAAAAAATTGAAGTGTTCTAACACTATTTTAGCATCGCCCCCAATTAGTTTTTCTGAAATATATTCAATGTATAGACACACTGATTTTACTGTTTTATTACATGTACCTATAGATTAAAGCGAAACTACAGACACGAATGTAAAAATATTTGTATATTTATAGTTACACTGTTGACAACCTGTTGGCATAGTACCTACATGAACTTTTTTAACATATTATTTAAACTTCTGAATTTCGGCGCCACTATTAATTTCAAAAGTAAAACTAAATGCTAGTTTAGGAAATGTTGTAAAAAAATACAGATCCCGCCTCGCGGTTCACCGGGCATGTCACGTACATTTTAGAGAACCCGATCAGCGGGTTACTGGCACTGAATGTGTTAAGATAGGTTTTAGCACTAACTTAAAGTGAGAATTGTAAAAATTTTGTTTTCCTACTCCAGTGATAGCATGTAAACCAACATTCCCCGCCTACTTGCCGTGTCTGCTGCCTACGGACCAGGTGTTTGACTTTGATGAACTGGAATACCACTTCCAGGTTGCTAATAGAACAGAAGATTTGCCTGCTGATAAAAAAGGTTATTATATATTTTGTTTATATCTTGTAAGAGGTAGTGCTTGAGCTGCATTGCAACCGAAATATACCGGCACATGGAGTACATCTCGTCGTCCGGTATGCCTTCTCTCACGTCCCGTAGGGGACGTGGGGATACCATACGGAGACTATGTGTCTCCCTGCAGGTGGGTTTCAACCGCGGTGCGGAACAATGCCGCACCGGTCATTTGGGGTAGGCCCGAAGGCCAAAGAAAAGTCGTTGAGGTCGGGTCGCACTCCTTTCGGGTTCGCACCTGGGCGGTCAGTCCCTACCAGGTGAGATCGCCGGTTGACCCGGCGAAGGCCCAGCAGATGACGACCAGCGACCGAGGTGCGAATAACTCCCATCAGGGGCAACCGCAGGCCGCGACCCATGGTAAAAGTGCGAGTGATTTTCGTAACACATTGACGTGTTAAGTCGGGGTGTGTTTACGAACGTAGACACACTGGGAAGAGGCTGAGTCGCCCGCATGCGCGTACGCTACTAACTTGGTTAGTAGCGCGGCGATATCGGACGAGCTACAGCTGTGAAGAAAGTCAGACTGGGGCTGCAGGGAGGGAAATAAGAATTTCTTGCAACAGCAGGAGAATGTGTGGAACACTCCTGCAGTACGGATAAAATAGGCCTTCCGCGGCTGATCGCGGAGAAGATATCCATTATAATTCCGCCGGCCTGGGCACATGAGTACATCTCACTTACACGACACCGGCTTATAGTGGCAGCTGTGCTGTCGCGTTTCGTGCATTAAATAGCCGGAGGTCCATGGAGGAAGGAGAAAAGAGGGCTACGCACTGTGTAAACTATGCAGATGACAATGGGCGTCGGTAATCATTAAAATGACTGGCTGTTCATATCTTTGCCGATTAAAAAAAATCTTGTTTTTATTTATTTAATATTCTTGTACACTTATATATGTAAAAAAGGACATACAATACTTTGTTTTTATCTTTGTAATTTTATTATTATTATTTTATATTTTACTTATTTTTAATTATTTTTTCAATGTTTTTATAAACAGTAGGTGTAAGCTCCGAGACGTGATTTAACTTCTTGAACGAACATGATACTGAAGTAAAAGGCGCGAAGAGATGTAGACGTCATAAAAAGATACACTGAGCATGAAATGTATTACTCACTCCTATTTTTTTCCTACCACGGTGATGGGCTTAAAATGTCGTTTGTTAGGATGAAAAATGCAATCATGTTTGTCCTTTTTGTTTTCAGATCAATCTGATAATGAAGGAGAAAATGGAGGCGACAATGAAAATGCTAATAATTCTCAGTCCGAGACACAAGACGTCCCATCGGTGTCTAGTCCGGAGAGAAGTAAAGCTGGTGGATAGATTTAATCTAAATGAAGATATATAATTCAATATTTTATTTTTAATTTGTATTTTTAATAAAATAGCATTAAAGTGTCAGTCCTAAGTGTAGTATTCTTTTTCTTCAATTTGTTGTCTAATAACACTGAAAATCACTCCAACAAAATCTTAAATGACTTGTAAAGCTGGGATCCATGGAAATTTATTTTTTGGTATTCGAAAAGTTTCTCAGACACTATCTTTCGTTACAAATCATAAAAATATTTCTTAGAAATTAACTTTTTTTTTTT
>LUGF01043194.1:268310-284100 GCA_001625245.1 Calycopis cecrops
TTTTTTTTTTTTTTTATGGTAAAGGGGGGCAAACGAGCAGTCGGAGCCAGTTTCATGACTAACGATGCCCACAGACAACCGCATAGAGCTCCTTTCTCCTTCCATCTACATGGGCCACCGGCTACTTACACATCGCACGAAACGCGACAGCACAGCTGTCACTTTACGCCGGTCTTGTGTAAGCGAGAGGTACCTCCCCGGTCGTATCGGCCCAATTTGGCTGCATGCAAGCATGCAGTGTGACACTACCTCTTACTAAACCAACCAAAGTTGCTGTAACCAACTTAGTGTCATGTATCAAATTACCGGCAAAAATACACACAATACGGTTATAAATTATAAGTAATGACTGTCACCAGAATGTGTCAACTGTCACGAAAATCTCAATAACATAACCTAAAAGTTAAAACTGCCTGAGTAGTTTCTACAATTTTTAATTTACCTGGGAAGTTTGTATTGAATTTTATATTTCTACAATGATATAAAAAAATAAGAAATGATAAAAAAAGTGGCTGTGGGTATTTCTGGTGGTGTGGATAGTGCTGTGGCTGCACTGTTATTGAAAAGAGCAAGTAGGTAAACCTTAAGTTTGTTTATTATTAAATAATTATTGAATTTAATTTTGCTTATTTTATTAAAAATATATAATATCATAAACCATATGCATTATGTATACATTTTAGACTTTCAGGTAGAAGGAGTTTTTATGAGAAACTGGGACAGTAACTATGAATCTGGGTTTTGTTCAGACGAAAAGGACTTTGAAGATGCTACATTTGTTTGCCGTAAGCTCGATATTCCCTTGCACAGAGTATATTTTATAAAAGAATACTGGAACGAAGTATTTGCTGTACTGCTTAAAGAATATGAATCTGGTCTAACACCTAATCCTGACATCTTATGCAATAGATATATTAAATTTGATAGCTTCTTTGAACATTGCAGGAAAAACATAGCAGTTGATGCTATTGCAACTGGGCATTATGCAAATACTTCATTTGGACCATACTTAGAACATTACAAAGATACAGAAGGTAATTAATTAGTTATTCATATATATGTTTAAGGAAAATATAATGTTTCAGAACAATAATAATCAGGACTTTTTGTCACTTATTTTTTTGGGGGTATGCTAATTTTTTAAAGTTGTAAGTCCAATGGGATATTGCATGCCTCCACAAAAAAATGTGTGTGACCACACAACTGAAATAAAACTTAATTATTGATTTAATACACAAATTCATTACCATAGTTACAATGACATGTCATATGATATTTATCTTTTAAATAAAAAAAAGTTTCACTTGATTGAATTTGAATTTAAACTATAACTACTGTTCTGTTTGGTTTCTGGCCTTGCCGTACCAGTATTGACATCATCAGCAATGGCTATCGGATACCTACAAATAACTAACGCAACTGATGCAACATTGCCAACTGACAACTATTCAACATTGCTTGTTTTGTTAGTTATAATGACAAAAATAACTAAGCTTTTTCTCTCTTTCTAAGCGATTCTAACGTGTACAAAAGAGATGGGTTGAATATTAGCTAGCCGCTATAGTATCAAGTACCAGCAATTTTTTTTATTAGATTAAGGCTTAACTGTAATAAGCTTTATACATGAACATATAATGAACAACTGGACAGTGATGGTGGCAAAGTTACGATAGTAATTAGTTATTAGGCTCTGATTTAGACATAAGGTCATAATTACTTTGTGAAGTTAGTGTTATTCTTGATAATATGTAGAATTAGTTTTTATGAAAATTGGTTGAAATCACACTTTGATACCGATATTCAGAAACGGTTGCCAACACCGGCACACACACCTGAAACTAAATATCGGTTAGACAACCGTTATTTAGAACAACCGATAACACCCCTGTCTACTCCCCAAATCAGGCGCGCGAAAAAAGTTTTACTTCAAAAAGCCCTAATAATAATTCAAATAAATGTTTGTCACAGGAGTTAAGTTACTTCAACCACTGGACAGGCATAAAGACCAAACATTTTTCCTGTCTCAAGTGAAGCAATTTTCTTTGAGAAAATGTATGTTTCCATTAGCAAATCTATTAAAAAATCAAGTAAGGAGTATTGCAAGACAAGAAGGACTTATGACTGTAGCCAACAAGAGAGATAGTACAGGAATATGTTTTATAGGCAAAAATAAATTTAAACATTTCATAGAAGATGTAAGTACAGGTTTTGTAATAATAGGAGGGTAAATAAACATTAATTTTCATCTTTTTTTAGAGACTACAAACACAAATAAAAATATGGACATCTAGAAGTTTTCATCCATTATTTACCCCAACCCCTATAGGTCATACTGCCAGACTCCACACTCCAAAACACTATATTTGTATTAATATACGGTACTGCTAATGTTTTGTGCAGATATTACGTGAATGTTGGTACCTTGCAGAAATGCCATTACTTCAAAAAAGATCAATGGTTAATGCTGTTTTAATTATGTTTATCATGACATTTGTGCAAGAGTTCTAAGACTCTTTACTACTTCGTGAATTTGTAACCAATTGACAAGATCTGTTTCATGTTTTTTTCATGAATTGTGTAGTGTGTCATTTAAAAGTGGTTTAAGTGTTAAATAAGAAATAAATTTAGAGCATAAATAAATAAATTTTATATTTTCAGTTTATTCAAACCAGAAAAGGGCATTTT
The DNA here is from genome assembly GCA_001625245.1 of Calycopis cecrops. Taxonomy (NCBI): domain Eukaryota; kingdom Metazoa; phylum Arthropoda; class Insecta; order Lepidoptera; family Lycaenidae; genus Calycopis; species Calycopis cecrops. The sequence continues at coordinate 270,996 of LUGF01043194.1, forward strand.
ATAGATATAGAAACAGGAAAGGTAGTTGGAGATCACAGTGGAATACATAAATGGACAGTAGGCCAGAGATGTTGCCTTAAAGATTGGAAAGATGCATATTTTGTCTTTAAAAAAGATTTGGATACAAACAATATTTATGTGGTAAGTAGTAAATTACACAATCTTCTACTATACAACAGTTATTATAAAAAGTAAACTTTCTTAAATCTTGTTGCAGGTGCCTGGTACGAAACACCCTGCTTTGTGGAACAATATTTGTTTTACAGAAACTCCTCACTGGATATATCAAATACCAATTGAATTAGAAAAAAAACATGTATTTCATTGCCATTTTCGGTTTCAACATACAAAACCTTTAGTATCCTGCAGAGTAGTAAGCAATACAGAAGGTTTGACTATAATACTTGATGAACCACAGAGGGCGCTGACTGAAGGTCAATATGCAGTTTTATACAAAGATGGTGAATGTGTTGGTAGTGCCAAAATGAAAAGCATTTCTCACAATATAGACATGTTAAATATTTAAAATAAGTTATTGTAGAGAATTTCAAACATAACTACACTAGTCAATGAAATAAAATTTGTGATATAAAATCAATTGAACCTTTTATTGGATTCTTCATATACACATCAAAAAAGTCTAAGCAACACATACAAATTTCAATTTTACAATGTTTTTTCGCATTAAAATTTTACTTAATGGTATTAATCGATTGGCTACAATGGAGAATGTTACTAGGTATGCCAAATCGCTTGAAAGTTTGTCCCAGTATGGCCCGTAAGTAAATAAATATACTACCTTTTGTTTCATTCAAAAATTCCTAGTAGTTTTGACCATTCAAACTTTCGAAAAATATCGAGTTCCGCTAACGGTCACGGACCGCCTGTGACGTCACACCACAACGCGCTCAGGGCGCTCGCAGTCGCGCGTCCATAATACTTACTTCTTACGATGATATCTCAAAAACTATTCATCTGATTGATATAGTGTAAAGGGCAATTTTAATTTGCATTAAACGCTTAAGCTAACTAACATATTCATTTTGATAAGGATTAATACTGAACCAAAGTAAATTGCTTTGAAAATAACGTAATGTTTTATATTAAAAATTTGAGCATAAAAGTGACTATTGTAAGTAAACTAAGAGATAGAGATATGTTATCTGGAACTTTTTTGTAGCATTTTTATAGATTTTGAATTCGCTAGTACATTAGTCAAATATATCTTTGCTAGTTTACGCGGCGTTTGCGTGGAAAGCTCCCAGTTGGCCAGATTTTTGGCGACCTCTTCAACATTTAACTCCGTATTTCTGCTAATTTACATGAAAGCATAGTAATTAATATGCCTAAACGTTCCTCAAAAATCATTCCTTCTATTGTTGAAAACCGTATAAAAATCGGTTTAGTAGTTTTTGAGTTTATCTCGTTTAAACAGACAGAAAGACGCAGCAGGGCGACTTATTTTTATAATACATATGTATAAAGATTACTTTTTATAAACGTTTTTTATTATAAATGTTTTCAGCTGCCTGCATTTTCGAAGCTGTTATACATCCGTAGAGTATCTCAAATCACGAATTTGAATCCGATTGAGCTATTGTATCGCGCGACGCGGGCTGGCCATGACTTCATTCGTTGTATCACTTGTACCAATACACCTCAGTCAGCCTCAGTCCGCTCGCGGTCGCGCGCCCGTGAGGTTTTACGCTTTGGTAGTAGGTACTTAGCTACTTTTAAAATGTCCAATCCCAAGGGTAGAAAATCATGTGTTGTGCCGAAATGTACTAATACAACTATCAATTCGTATACGTTTGTATCAACCTAATACTATTCTGGCCTTAGGTTTTGGTTTGTCGGCTAGTTCTGTAACTAAAATCATAAGGGTTACTGTTCCGGCTATAGCATCTGCACTAAAATCACTTGTGTACTTTCCACCTTCATCCGATGTCCAGGTGAATCTACCTATTCCATTTAGAAAAAAATACAATAAGGTTCAAAGCATTATTGACTGTTTTGAGATCCTAATTGAAAAGCCCGTTGATGCCGTAAAGCAAGCTCTTACGTGGTCGGATTACAAAAACTGTAACACAATAAAATATTTAATATCCATAACACCCGATGGGATAATAAATTTTATTTCACCAGGCTATGACGGTAGAGCGACAGATGCATTAATTTTTGAAGATTGTGGTATTTTGCAAACTTTACCTGAAGGATCAGCAGTATTAGTTAGTAGTAGTAGTAAAAGTTCCAGGTAACATATCTGTATCTCTTATAGTTTACTTACAATAGCCACTTTTATGCTCAAATTTTTTATTAAAACATTACGTTATTTTCAAAGCAATTTTCTTTAGTTCAGTGTTAATCCTTATCCAAATGAATATGTTACTTAGCTTAGGCATTTAATGCAAATTAAAATTGCCCTTTACACTATATCAATCAGATGAATAGTTTTTGAGATATCATCGTAAGAAGTAAGTACATATTATGGACGCGCGACTGCGAGCGCCTTGGGCACGTTATGGTGTGACGTCACATCGTCACGGGCAGCCCGCGTCGCGCGGTACAACTTGTTTTACTTATAAATCGGAAACTAATTGAGGTATTGAAATAATTTTTTCACTAGTATTTTTTATTTTTGACAAAGAATATGGAGAGGTCAAAAATAGGTAACATTCTCCATTATCCAATCTATGATTCTGAGGATTGTGGACATGATGTAAATATATTTATATCTAAGCTGCCTACAGGTGAGCTTCCTCTCTTGTCTGTAGGATTGTTTTTTAAAGAATTATAAAACCCTAATACTTGTACCTAATATCGCATGTCTGTTATGCAAAAGCGTTGTCCTTCTTTCCTCCTACTCTCCAATGGGCCACAGATGATACTCGTAAATTGCACGAAGCGCCATAGCATAGATATCAATTTACGGTGCATATATAGCATAGATCATGTAAATTGACATCTATGACGAGAGAAGCGGCCGATCATGCCAATTCCGTTGCAATGTCCAATTCCGTTGCAATGCACCATGGCATGGCACTTCGAAAAAGTGTTTTAAATTGCTAAATTAAAAAAAAAGAGTAGCATAATCACCTGCCTGTCAATATGCTACTGTGAATATCTAAATAAACTAAATGGAAAACAAAGGTTAATTAAAAATGCACACGTAGACACGAGCTTTTGAACTATCAAGTTTGACACTGGCAAATTGTTCCCTAGCGATGATTATACGGATTAATAAGACGGACTTTGACGTTTTACTGACATCGACATAAAAATTGTTCGATTATTTTGAAAAATAAATGAATGCCGAGAAATGATAAATAAATTTATCATGGTAAAATACAAATATGTGAAATATTACTAAAAAATATTTAAATCAATGTAAAATGAAATAGGTAATAAGAATAAAGTGTATCCGAATCAGACAGCAATGTCTATCCCTCCAGTGAACTTTACCATACCTCCACCTCAATTAGGCGTCCCTCCACCGACTAGAGCTGCAACAGAGACATCATGCCATCCTCCGACTTTGTATAATCACCCTCCACCATATCCACCACCAATTGTTACAAATGAATTTCTATCTCCTTATTTGTCGTCTGTTCCTTTAAATGTACCTCCGCCATCTGTATATCTGCCTCCCTCAAGTCCCGCTGCTACTTTCAGCCCCCATATACCCCAAAGCTATGTTCTGCCGGAGACAAATTACCAACATTCTCCAGAATCCTTTGAAAAATTTAGAATAAAAAAATCTCCATCCTGGAGTGTTAAATCAGAGTTAGGAAGCTTCGATCACTGTAGAAGTAGCTCAAGAAGAAGTCGACGGACACCACCTTATGATAGAAAATATGAGAGAGACAGAAGCTATGAAAGAGAGAGGAGAACCCAAGATCACAGACGCAGAGAGTATTATAGATCAAGCCGCAGCCCAAGTTCTAGTCGTAGTAGATACAGTAGAAGTCCTTCTCGACATAGCTATAAAGAAAGAGATGATTATTATCGAGATAGATATGCTAGAGATAAGTATTATGAACATAGAAGACATGAATATGAAAGAAAGAGGAGTCCTTCATATTATCATGATCACAGAAGTCATAGCAGAAGCCAAGATTCTAGAAGGAACCACAGATCACCTGAACCACGACATCATTCCAGACATCCTGTACCTTCTCCCTCACAAGTACCAATTAAGAAGAGTTCTCCTAGTTCAAGAAATAGGTCACAACCAGAAAGACCTATGACAGATAGAGAAAAAATATTAGAAGATTACAAGTAAGTAAGGTTTAGCAAATTGTAAACTTAACTTTTTGAACCATAGTTAGGCCTAATTTTTTTAAATATTTAGATGAAATCACATATTTACCAATGTTATTAACTATTATAAGATTATTATTATATTTAATTCTTTTAAAAAGTGAAAAAAGACAAAAAAGTATTCAGAAAGGGCAGTGTAGGTGATGTTCCATTAGCTACGTCGGAGCACCACAGTCACATTTCTTGGACACCAACACAGAGAAGATTCCTTCTAAGGAGAAGGAATTTCGCCTTACAGGTAGACCACAAGAAAAAAGGTTAATTGCTATTCTCTACTTGCATTGGTTAACTGACTTTCAGGTAGGCCATGGCACAATATGACCAAAGGACAGTTTTTCACCAGGTTAAATTATTTGGAGTACTTCATCTTGTATTTGATGACTTCTTCCTCCTCCCCTATATTAACCTTTCGGTTACCGCGAACGTACATTGACGCTTCAAAAACAGGCCACGAACACATGGTCGGTACCAGGAGCGTTAATGAATATTTGCTCAATAATATTCCTAAAGAATATTTCTTTTTTATTTTAGGAAAAATTACTGTAAAACTTCCGAAGACTTTATAAGAAAAATGGAGAAATGGTCTAAGGAATATAATTCAGATGAAGAAGAGGCATGTATTTTATTAAATGATTCATTATAAATACATTTATACAAAAAGGATTGTAGAAGGTTTATGATTGGGATATAACTAACATTCAATAAAATTGATTAAATTACATTTTACATTAATTTATGTTTAGATTTATTTATCTAATCAATTAATAATTAGGTATTAAAAAAGATTGCTGAATCAAAATAAAATCAAAATCAAAATATTTTTATTCAAAATAATTTAAAAAATTACTTTTTGAACGTCAAAAATTTCATCTACCACCGGTTCAACCCTAGCCCTGTCCTGAGAAGAACCGGCTAAAACAAACTCAGACTTAAAGACTAATTAAGATACTAAACTACTCGTTCACATAATATGAGCATAAAAATAATGCTGCTACTGATTGTACCTAAATATACAAAAAATAAACCTTTTATAGGATGACCAAATTTTCAAAACGGAATAGGAATAAATGCAAGCTTTCATAAAGTTATATAATATATTAAAGTGAATGAAATTAACATCTTGAATTTTATTTTGCAGACTACAAAAATGTGGTACAGAAGTTCACCAGCTGAACTATATTACAAAACAGTAACCGGTGGTGTTGAGCAGACCAGTAAATTGGAGAAAATTTGTGAAAAGTTCCAAAAAAGTCTTATCGAGAGAGGAAGGACTGTAAGACCAGAAAAAGACGAATTACCACCATTAAAGCTACCAAAAGGCAAAATGTGCAGACATGGATGTGAGATATTTTTTTTCTTAATCATTATTAGTTATTTGACCGTTTTAGTATAAAATTTATGAATTTTTTTTTTTAATTAGAGCAATAAGCTTGCAAGCACCCAATAAAAAACAGTTTTTTTTGTTGGAGTACTCTTGTACTGTATTGTAATTATAAAGAAATCTGGTTTGAAAATAGTTATTTGTAATCAATTTCAATTACATAAATACATTTTAACTTGTTTTGTTTGTATCTAAAATATAAGTATAAAACTGACTTACAAATAATTGGGCTTTGGTATAACAGGAAGAGCTGACAAATAGTAAGTACAGATGGCTAGAAATATTTATAGCCCATCACTTCTTCAAAGATATTGCATGTGATGCATTATCATAATCTTAAGTTTGTGTGAAAAAAAATGAAATCGAAATTGTGTATAATTAATTATTACTACCTTCTTTGAAGTAATTTAAAACATCATCATTAGTTTTTAAGCTTTGTTTTTGAATATTAAAATATTTTCAACATGTTTTAGTGGATGACAAAAGTTCTTCATCGTCCTCATCAGATAGTGATGGATGTTTGGATGATGACGGCTTGCAAGGTTATACAGATAGAATAATGTTAGAGCTACAGAGAAAGCAAAGCCATCCACGAAGATTGCATCCTGAACTATGGTAATGTATCATATAATAAAAATATTAATATTATTTTATGCATAATGATATTTTTTATATAACTCTACCAATAGTATAAGACTCATGAGACTAAGGGCTTAATGAATCATATTACTGAATGAATGCACATTATTTAAATATTATCATATTCAGACGTCGGATGATTAAATTTGCCTTCACACTTTAACAGAATTAGGACTGGCAACAAAAGGATTATTAAAATATAAATTAGTTCATTCACATTTCACGTATGAAAAACTCTTACAATTATATCAAAAACTCGACAGAATGAGTATTTTTAATAATTCATTTCGCGCGGAACTCCCTGCTCTACGCCTGCGTCGATCGCCGCTAACGTCGCGCCAATGACATATGTGGTTTTTGTATGCGTCCCGCAATTCCATCTTGTCCGTGTGGTAGGTTCGCTGTGATATGAAATAGCTTTCTTCTGCTTCAAGAGACGACCCAGAGAAACTCAGCGGCAGAGAAACTTGTCACTCGGACGAATCGATCTATGTTATATTTCACTTGTACCCAGTGTTCTCTGACCTTGGACTCCACCACACAGTCACCACATAGTTACGCCTCTGTCCACGTATAGGTTCAACAATACTGGCGAGATGAACGGCGGGCCGCTGTGTCGCTGCAGCGCGCGCGCGCGGCGCTACGGTATACGCCACGGCGTGTACGCGGGCGAACTTCAGTTTCCCAAGTGCGTGCCCACGCGGAGTAACCTCGACAAGCTGTATCATTACCAGTAAGTACCTGTTGTTAACATTCGATGCAAAGTGCGTGCGTCCGTGAGAGCGTGCATGCCCGTACGTACGTGCGAGTGTGCTTGTGTAACGCGGGCGAATTTCAGTTTTTCAAGTGTGTGGCCGCGCGGAGTAACCTGGACAAACTATATCATCAGTCAGTACCTACATGTTTTTAACCCCCGATGCAAAGTCCGTGCGTGCATGCGAGTCCCCAAGTGCGTGCCCGTGCATGTAACCAGTGAATGCGTGTTTCCTTCATCCTTGATTTATATTTTATCCTCCTGTCCTGTATGTGTAATTTTAACTTAGTTTAAGTGACAATTATGTTTACCCAGGTCTTTTTTCTGTTCTGTATTTTTCATTGGCAAAGGATGTACATAAATTACGGTCGTAGCTTTTGAGATTTTGCGTGTTCCCATAAAAGAAATAACAATAAATCATCAGTACTATATTTATTTTTTCTTCTATTCCAGTATAACGGTATCACCGCCGACCAACTTTCTGATCAAAGCGCCGACCATCATAGCTCATGATGAGCACGAGTTCCTCTTTTCTGGATTCTCCATGTTCTCTCACTACAAACTGACGAAGCTGCCTAAATGCAAGGTGATAAGGTTCAATATCGAGTACACGATATTGTATGTGGAAGAGCCAGCGCCCCAGAACTTTACCATACAGGAGTTGGATATGTTCGGTGAGTTAATTTCGGTGAATTAAATGTGTGGTGGCCTCAAGAGTCTTTGCAACTGGCGTGTGTGTATGAACAGAATTATGAATGTGGAAACAAGGCAAGTGTGTAAAGATCTGTGGCACTCTGTACTTTCTGCCTACCCTATTTGGGAGCTTGCGTAAAGATGTGTGGTTGATGTAATTTTCAGTACTGCTAAGCAAAAATGTTCAAAAAAGTTGTTGCCCTTTTCCCTTTGTTGTGTTTGAGAGATCTGTAAGTTCCAGAGGAATACCTGTTTACGGAGTTGCTGGAGCTGATAGACCTGGACCTAGGCCGCGGCTCGGAGACCAGCTGCTCGCAGTTCCACTTCATGCCGCGTTTCGTGCGCTACCTACCCGAGGGCGGCTGTGAGGTGAGCGCGTGTGTGTGACTGTGACACCTGCTGCTAACTCCAGAGGTACACCTGTTGACGGAGCTGCTAGAGCTGATACACCTGGACCTGGGCCGCGGCTCGGAGAACAGCTGCTTGCAGTTCCACTTCATGCCGCGCTTCGTGCGCTACCTGCCCGAGGGCGGCTGTGAGGTGGGAACGTTTTACAAGTTTCTATACGGTTTAAAAAGCCTTATATTCTAGAAATTGTAAGGCTTCCATTTTCTAGAAATATCTACATATCATTTTCATACAGCGACCGAGCTACTAACCCACCATCGGGCCATCCAGTGTCCCAAGACATCGAAAGCTTTTTCGCGCGGCAAATGCTTTTCGAGGGTACTCGCTCTGTGTAGACGAGCCTAATGAAAAATAAACTATTGCGACTTGAAAACATTTTTCCTTGTTGATTGATTCATTCAACAAACAATGCAGAAAAGTGACGGATATTTGTTATTATAGGGTCCTAACATTAATTGGTTTATGAGGTAGTCAGATATGAAAAATGGAAAAATTCATTAGATAAGGTACATCATCCAGTGACTTTGAGGGTAAATTTATGTCACTGGTACCCCTGTACCGTAAGTGGTCTTAAATAAAATTATACAGTACATTAACATTATATTCCATTTCAGGTGCTATCAATGTGTGAGGTTCTGAAGTATCTGATCAACGAGAGTGGCTATCTCATTCCACCAGATATGCTGAAGGAAGTACACGAAATGGACCATTACAGCTGGCAGAAGTTTGTGGATAGGATAAAAGGTATGACTTCCTTGTGCCTTATTATGTTACCTTCTGCCTCTGTGTAAATATGTTCTAGAATATCCATAGGTCAATTCAGATCCGGCTCGAAGGACCACACATATCGGGGTCAGTCCCCTAGACTATTTTTCTTGGGAGTCTTGAAACCCAGGTTTGGTAAAAAATCAATGAGTGGACTTTATTATTTAAACCAGTCTTCTATGATATTACCAAAAAAAGGATAGCTATACATATATAGGACAGGTGAACACACCTGTCTGACCACAATCACCAATATCTCCAACAACCAAATGGATTTGGATATTGGAGCTAGAATGTTGTACTATTTCGTATGGAAAGTAAACTCAAAATTTTATCTTCAGTTGCCAAATCCTGTTGACAAAATATCAGTCGTAAAAATTTTGTAAAATATTTGCGAAGAAGAAATATATAGAAAGTAGTAGATAGGTACTACTATACAGATCCGGCATATAACGTGGTTTATATTATTATAATGGTCGATTATATCAGGCAATTCAGTGTCAGTTCGCTGTAAAGAGGTCTATTATATTCCATACTTGTCCTTACAAAATACAGAGAAGCATTGATACAATAGATCCAACTGATCATTTGCCCCCTATACTATTAAAACAAAAAACGTTAATAATACAAAATTGTAATGTAGCCCCCGCTTCACTCCCAGGCATGATAGTGACGTATCCCGGCAAGAAGCCGTGCTCCGTGCGCGTGGACCAGTTGGACCGAAGCCCTCCGATACATGCGGACCGCGGCGAGCAGAGAGACTACTACCCAGAGATAGTGCACTTTGGAATCCGGCCGCCGCAGCTGAGCTACGCGGGGAACCCCGAGTGAGTTTGTTAGCTCTTGTGAGGTCATGACCAGACAAAGATGTCGAGTAAACGTTTGTAACGCTGTGTGAGATGCAGTTGTTCATTTATGAATGACTAGCTGCGCCCCGCGGTTTCACCCGCGCAAATTTCGATCCCGTGGAAAATCATCCCATGGCATCTCATAGGAACATTTTTTCGAGGTAAAAACTATCCTATGTGTTAATCCATGTTACCCTCTATGCGTGTGCCAAATTTCACGAAAATCGGTTCAGCAGTTTTTGCGTGAAGAAGTAACAAACAAACAAACATACAAACTTTCGCATAAAATCATATTAATATTAATAGGATAATTATGCCGACGTGAGTAAATTGTCGATAGTCGATAATTTAATCGCCTCGTTATTGAAGCCGATTTTGAATCAATAATATCGATTTTTTTTTCGATATAACGAACACACAACACCGACAGTCGACACCGGTTTTCGCTAAAAATAGAAGATAAGATATGCATAATTTTATTGCCGACGTTCAAAAATTTCTAATTTATTTTGAATAAAAACATTTTTTTCTTCAGGTACCAGAAGGCGTGGCGCTACTACGTGAAGTACCGACACCTGTTAGCCAACATGGCGAAGCCCTCATACGAGGAGCGACAGAAGCTGGCGGCCAAAGAGGCCAAACTACAGGAGATGAGGACGCAGAGCAAGATGAAGAGAGACGTCACCGTGGCCATCTCATCCCAGGGGTTCCACACCACAGGGCTCATGTGTGACATTGTGCAGGTAGGTTTTGTGATAAATATACAACGTTGATAAAACCGAGAAGCGTTTACTGAAACCACATATTTACTGTATCCTTTTCAGGCTACATAACAAAAATCAGATCAATCAGAGCAATAGTTTTTTTTTTAACTTTTTTTTTTGTAACACTGCGGAACACCTTTACGTACGCTACCGACTAAGCCCCTGGGGGTGCTTGAAGCCGCTATAATGGAGAATCTATATCTACAAGCAACAGGGTCTCTCCAGCGACAGGCTTGCCTCTGTAAAAAAGCCAGACTTCTCCTTGGGGACTTTCCGCCTGTCTTTAAACAGGCCCTATTCCAATGTTGGTACCGTGCGATGGTCCTGGTCTCAATGCTCCTACGGAGCATAAAGGTGAACGAAGACCGGAGAACGCCGGTGCTTCTAATCCATGCCGTCAACTGATAATTCAGAGGGACGGGTGGAGGCCCTCCAACATTGGCTGACCCTGTCGCCGACCTACATTACTCTATCGAAGTTATCGCTCCGCAAGCCGACCGCTTCGCAATGTAAGTACAAATGCTACGTCACCGATTCCTGATACACGTCGCGGCAGGCCAGTCCAAAGGATGTTTACATTCTTACTTCATTATTAATCTATTTAACTTCTTAGAAAAAAGTATTTTCGTATAGTTCTTGTAAACTTTTTTTTAAATAGTTTCGAATTAACAATAGGCTTATAGTATACACGGTTTCATTTAGTGCCTCTCGGTTTTATCAACGTTGTATATGTAATATATATACGATCTGAAACTGTCATGATAATAATGCATTGGAGGCCATGGAGGCGTGCCATTGAGTGGATGCTGTATACATCGACTATTCGAAAGCGTTTGATAAAATTAAGCATGCGTATTTAGTGCTAAAACTAGAACATATTGGTAATGGAGATTTGTCTCGATGGATTATATCTTACCTTTGTAATAGATCAGGCTGTAACAGTAAAAAGATTTTTACCTACTTCTAGTTTTGTACCTATATAATTACCGGTGTACCACAGGGTTCCTACCTCGGCCCCTTATTCTTTAATATTTTTGTAAATGACATTAATAGTTGTTATTTGAATTCATCGAGTGTACTGTATGCTGACGATACAAACATTTTTTAAATTATCAGAAATCATCAAGATTGCATTTGAATAAAATATAAAAAAAAGTGGTACTAAGCTAAGTAGGATAACTGAGGCGAAGGATCTTGGAGTTCTTCTAGATTCTAAATTAATTTTTGGTAAAAACATTAATAAAATAACAAAAAAGTCATATCAAATGCTGTTTAATATTTTGTTAAAGAATTTAACAGAGATTATCACTACATTGATCTATTCCGTAATCAACTTAATAAATACGTAACTTTAGTTTAAAATGTATTTAAATATTTATTTTCAATTTAAATTTATATTTAGCATGTAATATTTACTTACATAGTGAAAATTTTGTTAGCATCCTTGTAGTAGTTTTTAATTTCACTTCATCATCATCGTCAGCCTATTGCAGTCCACTGTTGGACATAGGCCTCTCCCATAGCACGCCACTGGCCCCTATCTTCGGCTAACCTTTCCTGCCTACTTTTAATTTCACTTGTTGTTTAAATATAAGTTGGAAACTTCATTGATATAAGAACTAGTATTTGTGTTAATTAGTCTACATTTTAAGATTCTGTATGTTTCGTAAAGAAAATGAATAAAAATAAAATACATTAAGGGTCACACAACATGTGGCTATGAGAAGCCTATAAACCTGTATTCAGAGCAGTGGCGGACATTTTGAACAATTGCTTAATCGAATTGATACAAGCACGGACAGTTACACGTTAGAATAGAATATAAATATTTTATTAGATGCATTAATACGCACAATGTTACACGTTAACAACAATTACAACATAAATTAAAAAATATATTTACTTCATCTAAAAGTTAATGATATAATTGTTGGTGGTGATACAAAGCACCTGGAAAGGGCCCGGTATTCAAGTACATACAGCTATGACGTCACACATGTTACTACGTTTTATTTCCAGCATGCCATGCTCATCCCGGTGCTAGTACGTCATCTCCGCTTCCACAAATCACTGGACGGACTCGAGGAGAAGATCGGATACGTGTTCAAGCAGCGAGCGCTGCTGCAGACAGCCTTCACCCACCCATCCTACAGGGAGACGTTCGGCACCAACCCCGATCACGCCAGGAACAGTCTCACCAACTGTGGCATCAGGCAGCCCGAGTACGGAGATAGACGGATACATTATACTAGGAAAAAAGGTATCTTTCGTACCTGATATATTATGATGTTATAGCGAAAGCAGCTTAAACCAATAAAACTCTTTTAACTTCCGCTTTAGCGTGTGTTAAAATGAGTATGAGTATAAATTTTAATCAAAATCGTAAATGAGACGAGAGGTAAATGGCCATTCGTCCTAACAACTCGCCGTGCCAAAAGCCCATTTAACTCCTTTGTGAATTATGTATTCTATTATTTATCTATTGATATAATATATAAGAAAAAAAATATGTTTAAAGGTCGGCAAACATTTT
>LUGF01043194.1:284734-294906 GCA_001625245.1 Calycopis cecrops
TTACTCTTTCACACAAAAACTACTGAACGGATTTTCATGAAACTTTACAGTAATGTAGCTTTCATATCAGAATAACATAATAAGTTAAAATTTTGAATAATTTTTGAAGTCCAAAATCCACGCGGGCAAAGCCGCGGGCGGAAGCTAGTAATATATAAAAAAATATATATATTTAAAGGTCGGCAGACATTTTATAAGTGACATTCTTGTTAACTCATTCAATGCCACCACATTTTTCTTAAAGTTCGTAGCAATGCCGCCATAAAAAGACACGATAATACGCCTGGCGTGTTTGCGGCATGGCGAATGAAATTCACATGATCACGCGAGGCGTGTCGGCGGCACTGAATGTGTTAATTTGCGAAAAGGTAACGTAACGTACGTTTTTTTTTAGTATTCTAATTTATGCAGTTAACGAGTTATTGTTGCAGGTATCGTGACTCTTATCAACATAATGTCGCGCTTCGGCAAGAGTCTGGAAACGGAGTCAGAGATCAAACACAACGAGCGGCTGGAGTTCCTCGGAGACGCCGTCGTCGAGTTTGTGTCGTCCACACACCTGTTCCGCATGTTCCCGGGCCTGGCCGAGGGCGGGCTCGCCACGTACCGGGCCTCCATAGTGCAGAACCAACATCTGGCGCAGCTGGCTAAGGTAAGTTCGTCGTCCACACACCTGTTCCGCATGTTCCCGGGCCTGGCCGAGGGCGGGCTCGCCACGTACCGGGGCTCCATAGTGCAGAACCAACATCTGGCGCAGCTGGCTAAGGTAAATTCGTGTCGTACACACCCGACCTTTCTGCTCTTATTCATATAATCTTAAACTGACCCTCATTCGCGCAATTAGCGATGGAAGGAGAGACATTGTGATGTTGTTGCTTCTGTGCAGAACATCGGGCTGGAGCAGTACATGCTGTACGCGCACGGCTCGGACCTGTGCCGCGAGGTGGTGATGCGGCACGCAATGGCCAACTGCTTCGAGGCGCTCATGGGGGCGCTCTTCTTGGACGGCGGGCTTGAGGTGGGCGTTTTTTTTATTATTATAAGTTCATAGACATCCGCACAAATGCTATACAGATGCATTGCCTTACATCCTCCTCCCTCCTACATCGGCTACTAACACACCATACGAAACGCGACAGCAAAGCTGTCGCATTACGACGGCATCCTGTAAGCGAGAGGTACCTCCCCGGTCGCCCATCCTGCTTTTGTTTGTGGCTCACGCAACACTGACTACGTGTGGCACTAGATAGCGAATTTAGCCATATATAACGTAGTTTTTTTTTTATAATATTTATAAAAATAATTTTCGTCCACAGATTTTTTGTCCGTGTCTTTGTTAAACTTTTCAGTTTTGTTGTAAGATTAATTTTATAACATTTATAACTATGATCTTGAGTACTATAAACTATTGTAGTCAGTCTCTTGGCTACATAGTATTACTAATATACTAATATCTTAGATCCTATGTTATGCTTGCATATGCATTCAACGTAGTTGTGTGCCGTCAGGTGACGGACCGCGTGTTCAGCCTCGCGCTGTGGCACAGCCAGCCGGAGCTGCTGGAGGTGTGGAGCCGCGAGCGGCCGCACCCGCTGCAGGAGCAGGAGCCGCTGGGCGACCGCCACTACATCAGGGACTTCGACTTCCTGCAGCGGCTCACCGACTTCGAGGACTCTATAGGTATTTGGCAGACTTTCTTATTTTATTTTGACTGCTTTAGTTTAATCCAATCCTCCTTGAAAAATAATTTAAATTTAACCATCTCATTAGTCATAACATCCGGTTGTAATAATAAATAATAAATAAATATCTGTGAACTTTACACACCACGTTAGCCTAGCCCCGTGCTAAGTACCGTAAGGACTTGTTTTACGGGTACTAGACAACGGAATATATTTAATATGTTTTATAAATATACTTATAATATCTTATTATAGAAATACATATAATACATAGATGTTTATATCCATGACTAAGGCGGGATTCGAACCCGCGACCCCTGGCGCAACATGCTCCACTTATCCGAGCCCTGTACCACTGCGCCAGCCTGGTCGTCGAAATAATGAATAAATAATTTCAGGCGTACAATTCAAACACATCCGACTGTTGGCACGAGCGTTCACGGACCGATCTGTTGGCTTCACGCACCTGACCATGGGCTCCAACCAGCGGCTGGAGTTCCTCGGCGACACCGTGCTACAGCTGGTGGTGTCCGACCGCCTGTACAGGCACTTCCCCGACCATCACGAGGGACATCTGTCGGTGAGTGTAGTGGTAGAAAGAGACATCTGTCGGTGAGTGTAGTGGTAGAAAGAGACATCTGTCGGTGAGTGTAGTGGTCGGAAGAGACATCTGTCGGTGAGTTTAGTGGTCGGAAGAGACATCTGTTGGTGAGTGTAGTGGTCGGAAGAGACATCTGTCGGTGAGTTTAGTGGTCGGAAGAGACATCTGTTGGTGAGTGTAGTAATACGCGGAAGGGGCATATACTAGATGCACCCAGTAATTACACTTAATGTGAAGTTCATATTATAAAGAGGGATTTTTGAAAATATCTTTACTATAGATGTAGTATGATATAGATGAGGAAGTTATGAAAATTCTGAGCGCAGCTAGTAATTTACTTTTCTCAGTGGTGTGTAAATATATAAACTATGTAGGTACTACATATAACCTGCTATTTCAGCATGTACCTGAATAAAGATCTTCTATTCTATTCTAAAGTTTGCAAGGATTATGCAGGGTAAACTGCTGGGTCTATAACACAGTTTTTTTTATAGTATAGAGGGCAAACAAGCATTCGGAGCCTTTTTCATAGCTACTAACGCCCATATACATCCGCATAGAAGCTATACAGATGCGCTGCCCTCCTTCCTCCTCCCACCTCCATGGGTCACCGGCAACTTACACACCACTCAACAAAGTGTCTCTTACTAAACAAAGTCGTGATCCCTAGCTACTCCGGTCGTCGCTGGTCAACAACCGCACTCAGTCGATGGTGTGCGACGACCTCAACATGTCCGCGTACGCCATATACAACAACCCCAAGGCCAAGCCCACCACCAAAAAGCACAAGGCCGACCTGCTAGAGGCCTTCCTGGGAGCGCTTTA
The DNA here is from genome assembly GCA_001625245.1 of Calycopis cecrops. Lineage (NCBI taxonomy): Eukaryota > Metazoa > Arthropoda > Insecta > Lepidoptera > Lycaenidae > Calycopis > Calycopis cecrops. Next base: position 287,843 of record LUGF01043194.1, read on the forward strand.
TATTGACAAGGTGGGTGAACAATGTAATATATTTAATAATGTCTAAATTTTGTAAGGGTATCTGAAAGATGTCTAGACGATTAGATATTGGCTAAGGTCGTAGTCAGCGTGCAAAATAAAATTTTTAGCATTTTATAAAAAATAGTAAATTAGTAAAAGTCTTGATCTTTTAAATTAAGAATAGTAGGTAAACCTCCCCAAAGGGACTTGACCTTAAGTGAGGGATAAACTAGGGTGGATAATTTTCTGTGTTTCAACAATTCTACAAATCACGAGTGCACTTTAAAAGAAAGGTACAGACAAAGTCATAAGTAAGACGTTAGGATAGGTAATAATAGATACGATATTTTCATTCATGTGCACTTAAAAAAATAGTACTCTATTAGAAATCTATGTAGTTGGAAAAAAAATGCGAATATCGTCTTTAGTACTTAACTATAAACTAATGTAATGTATGCGAATGTAGATAATGGAAAGATGTAGGTACGGGGACGAGCTAGATAAGTGTGTGTTAGGTTTTATCTCCCAACAGTGAAGGGTCTTCTTCAATGCATTTTCATGCAATAAAACTCGGTAGATAAGTGGACTGTATTTAATTGTGTAATTCTATGATAGCGTCGAAAATGGCGGCAAGTGAGAAAAGTGAAGAAGTGAAGGACAAAGGACACCAACTCTGGATGCCCCCTCCAGTTGAAAAGTCTATGGTCTGCGTTCCAACGACAATGTTCGGAACGGTCGCGCTGGTGTAGCCACGTCGACGGCAGCGCCCCCATTCTTCCGAACAGTGTGTAAGGATCATGACATGTGGCAGTGGAGACTGTTCTCTTGTACACACACGTACTGGAGTAAAGTTGTGTGTAGTTAACTAGACAGTATTAATAATACATGTTATGAGCCTTAAATCTTAATGTATATTCTTTATAACCAGCGAAAGCACAGCTATATAAGGGCCCGCGAGATTCTTTAAGCCGGTATAAATATTTCTTAAGACAGTTGCACATCTTAAATCATAGATGGCGTTAGTAGTACAATATTTTTTTTATTATCTATAATATTATAACCATTTTATTTTAATATTAGAAAACAGACATATATTTAAATTTCTATGCTAAAGCCCAAACCCAAAGCTCTTTTAGTTGTTCCGTTTACGGAACAACTATAAGAACTTTAGAGTACCACAAAAATGTACAAAAATGTGGATAGTGTAATAATTACGGGTGTGTCCTATGGACAGAACCTGGAGTACTGCCAGGTGTTCTGCAACGCGTGCCTGTTCCCGCGTCTCCAAGAGTTCATCCTTAACCAGGACTGGAACGACCCCAAGTCCAAGCTGCAGCAGTGCTGCCTCACGCTGCGGTCAATGGAGGGAGGGGAGCCGGACATTCCCATGTACAAGTATGTGAAAATTTAGTACAGTAGGTGTAAAGAATATCCCACCTCTGAATTTGTATTAGGGTATGTGTAAAGCCTATCCCACCTCTGAATATGTATTAGGGTAGATGTAAAAACTATCCGAGCTATATATAGTAGCGATTATTATCCAATATACACGTGTATAGTTCCCTAGTGGCAATATGCCCATGTACAATTATGTATTTAGTAGGTACAGATTGATTATTCTACTTCCGAATAAGGTGTTTTATAATCACAGAGGGAGTTTAAAAGCTAAATTGTCATTTTTGGGCTTAGTTATATCTATATAGTATAGTATATTTTTGAACCGTACAGAATTCTGCTTGTAAATTAAGAAAGAAATTCTTAATTTCTAAACCGATACAATAGTTCTGAAATAGCATGTTATACGCTAACGCTCGAAGCTTCATTTTAGAAAAAAATACATTTTGTGGCGTCATGTCATGTCAGTGGCGATTGCCTTGGCCCGACGAACACGCGGGTCTTCACAGTGGGCGTGTACTTTATATATTTGTGACGTCACGAGTGTATGTTACAGAGTGATCGAGTGTCTGGGCCCGACGAACACGCGGGTCTACACGGTGGGCGTTTACTTCCGCGGTCAGCGGCTAGCGGCGGCGCGCGGTCACTCCATACAGGAGGCGGAGATGAACGCAGCAGAGGCCGCGCTTAGCTCCGCCCACGGTAACTATATGCACGCGATATGTCAGTCAGCTCTAATATTTATAGCTAATATTAGCTCTCGCACTTATAGCTAGCCTCAAGTACAGCTATAAGTACAGCTAAGCTGATAGACATTATAATTAATAACTTTGAGTAAATCTACAGAGGGTTTATAAGCGTTTTTAGCTATACGTAAATACCTCCAAGCAAATTTAGATAAGTTTAGTAATGATTTTAGGTATAATGTCAAATTAGTTTTAAGTTTATTAATGTAATTGGTATACCGTTATAGCCGTTTTAAATGACTTTAAGTATATAAATAGGCTAGGGCTATTGGCTGGCCTACACTATAGACACTTTCTAACTGACCTGACTTCTAGAAACCAACTATTTTAATCATAAATGTTATCCTTTAAAAGTATCAAATTGCCCCAAGTGTTTTATTTGTTTTTAGTAAATTTAGTTTCGCTAATGTGTAGTACCTACTACAACTATTTAAAAAGAAAGCACTTTCAACTCGTATTTCATTAAAACATTTTTGCCTCAATTTCCAATGGCTATTTTTTAAGCGCCAAATTATTTTCAGAACTGTTCCCCCAATTGGACCACCAGAAGCGCGTGATCGCTAAAAGCATGCGCAAGAAGAAGAACCGCTCTAGCCAGCGACACGCTCTGCTCGACAAACTCTCGTCCAAGCGGAAGGCCTTCAACGAAAACATGCCCAAGGCCTATAGACTCGACTCCAAGGCCAGTTCGGACGAGAGCAGCGTGCACGAGACCTCCGATCAAGAGGTACCGCCGAAGTCCGATGAGGACTCGGGCTGCGCAGAATCTGATGGGGAGGATAAACTGGGAGACGTCCAAGTCAGCAGTCTGCTAACTGACATGGAGAGAATCAAAGAAGACTTCATCAAACGGAACGAATACGACAAGTTGAAGAAGAAATGTGTAAACTCTGACTCGGAGGGCTGAATACGGTGTAGTGGTATACGCATAGTAATAAAATAATATTGATAATGAGCCGTTGATTTTGATTTTGTTGAAATTGAAAACTATAAGGACTAATTAGTAACTTTTCTTAGTTATACAGAATGTACAAGAAAACGGGACATCTGTTATAACGTGGGACAGGGTACATTAGTAGAGAAAGAAGGGAAGAAAAAGAAAGAAATTAATATAACTAATAATGAAAGTTTTCTTGGGCATCTTGTATATTTGCAAGGGAAAACGGAGTTTTGAATGGCCTCCTATCCGGTGGACTGACTTGGTTAAGAAGGCGGGTGGTTGCTGGATGCAAGGGGTTTGTGAGCGTGATCTGTGGTGCTCTACAGGGGACGCCTATGTACAGCAGTGGCCGTTCTCCTGCTGATGATGATGATGGTAGTTATTTTAGAAGAAGTGCCATACCGCACAGCAGTGGAGTAGACCGGGGATATATTTCTCGCTCACATGAATGTGTCGCGATCGGTTTTTGAGTTTCCGTTGGCTCATTTGAAGAAAAACCCAGTTGAAATTCGCAAACGATTCAATTTAAATGTCATTAACATGAGACGTTTATAGGTCTATATGAAAAAAAAAATATCCTAGGCATAAAACCTAGCATAGCATTATTGCGGTCAACGTGTAGGCAGGAAGACGATTTTCGTGAAGAAATTTTTGAATCGTTTTGTGATTTCCGCAGGCTTTTGTAAATTTATTAATCGACTTTCTCAGTCACACAATCATGTGTCACCACAGGTCACAGTAAATAACACAAACAACGCTTTACATTTGTATTTTACATCAGCAATCATAAAACCAAGCAACACAGTGTGAACGCGGCGGCCCCCTTCAGTTTCCCGGCGCGTAGCGTGAGCCACTGCTTCTGGTTGGGTACGTACATCTCCGCCGGCATCAGTTGCTCTGGCGTGTCGCTGTCTGTAAAGAAAATTTAAAAAAAATCTTTATAGGTCCATGCTGCATTCTAGTCAAATCTTGCTTGCATAGATTCGGGGTCACCTCACCCACCTAAGGCGGTTGAGGAAAAAAACCGGCCAAGTGCGAGTCCGACTCGCACACCGAGGGTTCCGTAATCCAAACGTAATGCATGGTTTTTAATTATTGTAACTTTACGCCTACCGTTTAAGTTGACAAACGTATATAAGCGGTTGTTCACACACATTTAGTAGGCAACGAATTACAGTTATAAATTGGTAATGATTTTTCCAATGATCTACATATAATTTACTAGTTTCAGATTTATTCTTATATATGTGCTATAAGTTCTTACTTCTTGCTAAATTTCACAACTCCAGGTCAACGGGAAATACCCGATAATTTATTGGTTTTTGACAAAGTACGTTTTCATACAAAATTTGTGGAAAAATTGGCTATAACTTTTTATTGCGTTTACTTAGAAGCGTGATTATTTCAAGGCATCAAGACGTAACTGACCTCCGTATTTGACAAATATTTCAGCTTAATCCCTTCACGGGTTTTAGAGAAAAAGGTGTTGACAGACGTACAGACAGACGGACAACAATGCGATCCTATAAGGGTTCCGTTTTTTCTCTTGGAGTTACGGAACCCTAAAAAAAGATCTTGCTCGTATGATACCGCTGCAGAATTACAATTATGCCATCGTATTTTGTGCTTTTTGTGACTCTCCGGTGGCCCATTGGAGGGTTAAGTAGGGAGGGGGGCTACACATCAACATAGCAATGCGGCTGTCTGTTGGCGTCGGTAGCCATCAAGTCTCGTTTGCCTCCTTTCCATCATCATCATCATCATCATTCTATTGCAGTCCACTGTTGGACGGCGGCCTCTCCCATAGCACGCCACTGGTCTCGATCTTTCCCACTTCCTTTTATTAAAAAAAATATTTGCTAAAACCAGGTTGCGTGATAAGGTTTTAGAATGTTAAACGAAAGAGGTTTGTCAGGATCGTAGTTAGGCGAACAGTGATCTCTATGTCCGAGCATAGATGCAAGAAAAATATTACCACCATCTTTGCGTATCTTGGCTGACTGCATCGTGGACTCTTGCATGGATATGAGATCTCCTGGGGCGTGGAGTAATAGTCTTCCAACGCCTTCGCAACGTCTGTAACATAACAGTACGTTATTAGAAGCAGGCTATTTAATGGAATGGGCAAACCTATATCTTTGTAAGTTTCTTTTTTCTAATTTTAATTAATGACTAAATGTAATTTCAATTAAAGACAATCCATTTACTAATAATATATCGTCAACTTTCCAAATACAAATTAATTATATTGGACAGCGGAAAGCAATCGCATCATGCTGAAATTTCAGATAGTACGTACAGATACGATTTCATAAATAAACTTTTTTTCACCAAGGGCTTCCACACAAATCTGTGGTGTGACGTAAGGCAAAAGGTTACCATTGGATGAAAAATGATCCCATGATTCTATGGAACTTAGGGGCAAATTTGTGATTTACATTTCAGATGACCATAGTGACGTTCGCAAATAGCACTTCGTGACTCAAATCGAAAGTCATTAATTTTGAGTCCTACGCCTTTATCAAGTATTTTAACGAATTTTATTGGGTTAGGTATATTTAGTAATATATTTCTTTTTAATGTCTTTCTTTTTTTACCTCAAGACTTCATTCTGTAGCATTTGCTTTTTAGCAGCAGCGGCCAACGATTTACAGTCGTTAATCCACACGCGCACCTCGTTGAAATCGGCCAGCAATTGTACAGCCGCGTCTTTCCTTAAAAAAACAGTTGCAGAGGAAATCTTCATTTGTTTAACATAGAAAGGCTCAGTCGGATGGCACATGATCACGACGTCACCAAACAACACCTATGTAAAAGCCTTTGAGAAACAATGATTCTCAAAGGCTTTACATTTTTCTGTTCAGCCTATGTTGTCCCACTGCTGGGCATAGGCCTCCCCCAAACTTCGCCAACCATCCCGGTCTTTTGTCTTCTCCCACCAGCTTTTGTCGAAGGCATCTAGGTCGTCCCGCCAACGTTTCCTCGGCCTTCCTCGGCGTCTCGCTCCGTCCGGGGCCCACTGGGATGTTATGTGGGTCCACTTCTCGGCGTTCATCCTCGACACATGAGGCTTTACATAGATGAAGAATTTTATAAAGACCTTAGGTCTGTCTGACTGTCTAAATGTGCCTGTCTTGGTTTCTCTGAATCAATCTAATCGGGAATCAACATTGGAGAAAATTCCGTTGGTAAATAGTGCACCGAAGCTTCGTGTCAAACCCACATAACTTATGGACTTTCGAGCCTTAGTTTATTTTTCTCTTTCACCAATCTCAGTATTTCACAATCGCCACCTTTATTATAGTAGTATCCACCCCAGAGGCGTAACTATATCATTCAGGACTCCCTGCCCCCTAATATTGAGAAACTAAACCAATGAATGATATAATTTTCCAACTGCGCGCTCTCTGGACCTCCTTGGCCGGTCAAGAGACCTGTATCATATTGTCAACCTATTGCTACGCTACTAAACTTCCACTTTGTACAGATATTTACTTACGTAAATTTGACTTTCGCCACGTATATGTGGTGCAACCAGGATTCGCATGTTATCCTTAATATCATATTAAGTGTCGGAATATCCTCTGTAGCTTTGATCACCGGATACAGCATTTTGTCTGAAACAAACATGTCTCTTAAGGTGATTCGTCTGATCAATAATAGTTATGTCGTTCCAGCTGAATTCCGGCTATGGCGGCCCACCTGTAGGTATAGACACGAGCCATCTGCTGTCTGCATAGAGAACCATTTGCATAGGACCTATTATAGTGACTCAAGTATTTGCGCTAGGGATAATCGATGTTAGAAAAACATCGATGTTAACATCGACCATTAAACATAGCTGTTCGATAAACATCGATGTTCGGAGACATCGATGTTTTTGGTAGGTGAGAAAATAATAATATTTATTGTAAAATTTCAATGTATTTATTTGCAGTACCTATAAGGGGCCATCCATAAAGTACGTCACACGTTAGAGGGGA
>LUGF01043206.1:2220-38411 GCA_001625245.1 Calycopis cecrops
GGGGGGGACCTCTCTCTCGCATGTTGTCGCCGTAAAGTGACAGTTATGTTTTCGCGTTAAGAGGGCGTATGAGTTTCCGCTGGCCCGTGGAGCAATAAAGAGGGCACGGGTATATGACACGTATAACCTCTATACGTGCCTGTTAAAACTTCTTGTTTCAGCCACAAGTTGGCGTGACAGTCTTGTAACTCGTTCCCCACTTGCTTGTGTTCGCAGAACTGGAAGGAGCAGACAGGTATGGGCGTGAGCGTGTGCTGTGTGCTGTGTTTCTGGGCCGGGCCCAACAAGCTGCTGGAGAACCACATCCTCAAGGTAAGACCTGCCGCCGCCAGGTGTCCATAATTATACAAGACATAGTTATTATAGTTCCTATAGTAAAACTAAATATTAAGAGATTTTATCGCGGTTCATTTAAGTATTTTACAATCCAAACGTTGGAGAACCTACATGCTGCAGCCAACATATGAAGAATATCAGACTTACCTTATGATGAGCGTTCGAAACCGGTCGAACTAAATGTAATTTTAGCTAATAAAAAGTGGAAATAGTATAAAAAAGTATATTATTTATCAAAACTAGAACAAGAATTTCCATCAAGAAGTGACAATACATTCCATAAACTACACACAGAGTACTTGGATTAACACAAGGGTTAGTCTTTATCCCGAAAAACTGTTCCTATGGCCTATGGGAAGCCATGGGATGATTTTCTATTTTCCACGGGATCGAAATTTACCCGGGTGAAACCGCAAATGCAGCTGGTCAATTGTATATATTAAATTATGCGTGTTTCTAATTTTTGCTAGCCGCCTATAAAAGTACAGCATCGATAATTTTTATCGGCATTAATATACGCAGCAGTCAGCACCCACGTCTTATGACTGAGTCTGCGGCGAGATAATGACAGCATTATAACGGCACGACCAGGCAGGCGCAGGGGCACATGGCTCGGATGAGCGGAGTATGTTGCGCCAGAGGTCGCGGGTTTTTGGGTCGTCAATGTTTATCTGTGTATATATATGCGTTTCTATAATAAAAATCTTAAATATATACATTTTCTTAAATTTATAAAACATATTAAATATATTTCCGTTGTCTAGTACACGTAACACAAGTCCTTATGGCACTTAGCACGGGGCTAGGCTAACGTGGTGTAATAAGCCCACAGATATAATTATTGTTATTTATTATCATAATGATGTGCATTCCGCAGGAGCACTCCTCGGCGGTGGTGGATACGTGCGACGGAGCGTTGTGCGTGTCGTGGTCGCTGGGGGCGCTCGCGAGCGGCGCGCGCTCGTACGTGATGCGGCACACCTCCTCGCTGTTCGTGCTGCGCGCGCACTACCGCGGCCCCGAGCATCTCTTCGCGCACCTTGCGGTATGTACGACACGCTAGCGAGCAGTACGTGTATGTGCTGCGCGCGCAGACCAATACTTGAACCACAGGAATGTTGTAAAGTTTTTTTCACTTCGTACACTCTGTATTGCCAGCAGTCCGCGAACTCTAGATCTAGTGGATTAGACAATATTCCTAGGGATAACACTAGACTCTAAACTGCAGTGGTGTCCCCATATCACTAAACCTACGAATAGACTTAGTTCTGCAGCATTCGCAGTTAAAAAAATTAGACAAATTACAGATGAATATACTACAAAATTAGTTTATTTTTGTTACTTCCATAGCATTGTCTTATCTAAAATATCTAAATATCTAAATATCTGTGGACTTTTACACACCACGTTAGCCTAGCCCCGTGCTAAGTACCGTAAGGACTTGTGTTACGGGTACTAGACAACGGAAATATATTTAATATATTTTTATAAGATAAGATAGAAATACATATAATACATAGATAAACATCCATGACCAAGGCGGGATTCGAACCCGCGACCCCTGGCGCAACATGCTCCACTAATCCGAGCCCTGTACCACTGCGCCAGCCTGGTTGCCAAGGCATATGGCATACTGTTGTGGGTAAACGCTGCCGACATGTGCTGCAGAAGCGAGCTATTCGTGCAAAATATAAACTAACCTCTACTACATCACCTAAAGATAAATTTAAGAAAATTGGGTACTGACTGTTCACTCTCAATACATTTTAGAATGTATATTATATGTACGAAAGAATATGAATTCAATACGAAAATTGCTAATTATGATAGAAATACTAGGATCAGGCACAAACTAGATGTACCATGTCATAGACTAAGCAGAGTAAAGTATTCCTTTCGGGGTCAATGTATACGCTTCTACAATAAGATACCCGAAAGCGTTCAAAAACTTTCGATCAACAAATTTAAAAAAGTAGAGGAACGCTTGAGTGGTAAGGGATATTACAAAGTAATAGATTTTATGACATATACCACACCTTGGGAATAGTGCGCTCCTCCCAGGCTACTTCTGTATAAAAATAAATGAAAATTAAATTTTGTATTGTATATAATTTATTAAGAATTAGTGTATATTTTTAGATAAACCTTTAATTCATGAGGCCCGCTGAGTTTGTTTCGCCGGTTCCTCTCAGGGCAAGGCTAGGGTTGAAACTTGAACCAAAAAGCAATTTTTTTAATTCTATTTTGAATAAAAACATTTTGATTTTGCTGTCGTCGTCAGTCTAAAGGACCAGTTACCCGGTTCACTTTTCCCCTTCCATCTGCCAGCGGAAACTCACACACCGCACCGTGACAATACCATTTACTCGTTGACCCCGTTTTGTTAAAAAAAATGTTTGTTCCAGTCGATATCAGCGGACTCCTTTCCCAAGATAGGCGACATAACCATATACAACAAGGAATCTGGGCAACCGTACTACTGGGGTGGCTTAATTCAACCGCTCAACGGCGAAGACCTCGAGGGACTCGAGGTGGACATATCGCATTTGGACCTTCTGCCCAACAGCGCCAACAGCGCCAATCGAGAGCTGGTCTCCGACTCACAGACCAAGGTCATATTCGGTGCGCCAGCGCTCGACGATATCAACATCGACATGCATATCAAGATACTTTGATTTTTGACACACAAATTGGTCGGCTTAATGCAAGAACTAATTAATAGGCATTTACAAAGCTTTGAGAAGTCAATTAATTAGTTTTGTTTTCATTAAATCAATTAATTAGTTTTGGTTTCGTTAATACTATATTATAGTGTTATTAATAATTAATTTATTTCTGTTTTGTAAATGCCAATTAATGAGTTCTCGCACTAAGCCGACGAAATAAACAGTCAAATATACCTAATGTTCCGCAGTGGTAAATGCAAAAATATTTCTAAATTTAACACTATTGGTATTTTTGCAAATTTTAAAAGTATTTCAATGTGGGAATCATATTTGGTTTTCTGTTAAATATAAAAGAAATTACTTTAAATTTCACTTTATTTGGTATATGGTTTTACGCTTGGTTTTACGTTTGTTACATGCTTTCCGCTTTATTTTTTTACTTCAAATTATTTTTTTATAAATTTGTGAGGTGTCTTCAGTATTAACAGTTTATGATGTCGTAGTCATATTTTATTCATACATATTTACATATTATTTATACATATGTTACACATACATTTATTTTATAGGGTTATCTTACATTTCGTTAATAAATCGTGCTGCATATGTAAACATGAAATTAACACTAATAATATGTACTACTACTACTATGTACAGTATATTCTCGATTATACATTTAATAAGTATAGGTATTAAATACCGGATCTTGTCTAATATGAGAGAGATCTATTGTCTAAAACGAAATATTATGACAAGTGAAGAACTAAATTATGATTGAGATTAACTCCAATGAACACTTACTTTCTTTTCGTTGGTGACACGCAAGACCTGTGACAAAATATGTTTGGCCTAAATACACTTTTATTATTGTTTAAATGTGATGTGCCCATAAAAGCAACTTTAATTTCGAATGGCTGTTTCATATTATATTTTACAGTTACTTTAATTTAAAACCAAGTGTTCTATATGGAAATTTTTTTGCTACTTTTTTTGCTACTTTTTTATTTGTTGTTTATTCGTAAGTCACGTGATATTTCGTAACAACACCTGTGTGCTAAGTTAATTGAGAACTGCGAAAACTATCAGCCGAAACATTTAGAGAGGCTGGGGACTATGGAAAAAATATAGATAATTTCATATAAACTTACGAACGTAACGTTGCATGGAAGAGCAATAATTGTTAGTCGGTAGAGGACACGACTCTGCCCCTTCCGCGCGTCTTTTAAAAGACCGCTCAATAGATTTCAACTATACAATCATTTTTTTTTAATTTGTCAGGTCTCTGAAGTGTTTTAAAAACCATAGGTACACGAGCCCAGAGTACGATTTCTGAGCATTAGAATAATTAGTGTAATTTAACTTGACTTTAAACTAGTATCTGTGGTAATACTTAGGAATAAGTGTTTTTAACTAATGTTGTTTGTTTCTTGTTTGTTCTAATGTTTCTAAAAAGTTGTAAGTCGAATCGATATATTGTTTTGTTTTTGATAATTATATTTGTTAGTTTGTTACTTGTTGATTGTTTCGTTGTTCAAATCAGTAATTTTATTGTTAAGTAGGTATAACAGGCATTGTAAGCGTAAGACAATTTGCAAATTTATTTAGGAAGAAAATGAGGATCGTCCTTTTAAAAGGCTTTTTTCTATTTCTATATAATATTCTTTATGTAGTAACGCTAAACTTATATATTTATTTAATTGATTTTGGAGCATATTTTGATAAATACTAAAGTAATTTTACGTTGACTATTTTATCAAGCGTAAGAAACAGCTTTCTCTTTCATACCTTTAAACATTTTTAATTAATGAAATTTTTAAAAAGTCCGTTAGTGGTATCGATATATTTTTTGAAAATTATATTTTTGTTAGTTCGTAACTTGTTAATTGTTGTGTTGATTAAATCAGTATTTTTATTGTTAAACTTATCAAGCATTGTAAGATCCTTAATTGCTAAACACAATTTGCAAATTGTTTCAAAGAAAAGATCTTCTTAAAAAAGGAAGAGGATTTCTATATAATATTAAAAAAAATAATTCTATTTTTTTTTAAAAATAATTCTATTTTTTTTATGGAGAAAGAACTATTAGAGTATATTTTTGAAAGTATTTACACAAAACTATTTTTTTTTTGTTTACAAAATAAGACATTGTCAAACCCACTTACAAAGTCGCTGGACCTGTGGGAATCTTAATAGTATTAAGTTTTGATTTCTTTTACATTAATCATATTGTTATTTAATATTTTATTTTGTTGAATAAAGCCTACTTTGCATTAGTTGCTGTTTCCAATCTGAAAAATAAACAGTTGTTCTGCATCCCATTGCTTTATTTTCTATTCCTAAAATCCAAGTATGTATGGTGTATAATGTGTCGAGTAATTTTTCGACTACCTTTTTCTACCAATGCCGCGCAGCCTCGCCCGCGGTAAATCTTTGGGTTCCGTACCAAAAAAGGAAAAAAAAGGAACTCTTAGAGAGAATCACTTGGTTATTCGTCCGCCTGTCGGTCTGTCTTATTTATGTGTATATCAAGACCTGATTGAGAACGCAGGGTCAAGCATCTTAACTCTCTCTTAAATCTCATTGAGATCTTATAAATAAATGACTCGTTAAACATTAGCTATGTTTATGGAGTCATTTATTGACTTGAACTTTAATGTTGTAAAGGGTCCCTCTCTTGCTGAACTTGACCGTAATGTGTCGGCGCGCGGCGGAATAATTTCCGTCTAGAGGCAGCTTTATTTTAGACTCGAGTGTTTTACCAGACAACGTCAGAGGTGTACATGTTTTCGGATGTGTGTGTAGGTATGTAGATTTGTTTGATTCAATGTTCTAAGCGAATGTCTATGGACGCCGGTCATGAAAATGACTACGACAGAACAAATAATTTTAACGTCATCATGAGGAATGCGCGAGCCTCAGTAGAATTATGATAATGTACACTGCCAAAATTGAAGAATTTATGCATATACAGTGTAATCTCTTTATAACGAAACTCAAGGGACTGAGCATATTTTGTCGTTATAGAGAGTTATCGTTATATGGAATGAATAAAAAATACAACCAAATTAACAAGAATTTTAATACATGTCTTTAATATGTCTTAGATAAAATATGCTTATAAATTATTGCTTACACATATAGTCTGATAACTTTGTCTGACGTTTTTTGCTATTTAATATGTCTTAGATAAAATATGCTTATAAATTATTTAAAAATTTCACACACATTTCTTTGTAATAGAGAATGGGTGTATCGCTACAGAGAGTGTATCAATATGTGGGTTTTAACGCAAACCAACCAAGTTGTGCTCACTTCTACCTTATAGGGAGTTTATCATTATAAAGGATAACGTTATAAAGAGTTTACACTGTATTTTAAAATTTGAATTGTGAACTTCCAGAATAAATGATCAAATATGTAAGTATTACTTATAGTACTTATGAGTATTTTTTGTATCTATAACAAGGCATGCGTCTTTTTGTAGCTTCAATAAAATTAATGTTTGTTTAATAACTACCAAACTCTGAACATTATCGCGCGTGACGTTAATGGCTAACTACAATAATTGCTATCCAGATGATATTTAAAAAGAGATCAGTGATATGTGTCGTCAGTTTATATCCCTTTTGAGTTTATGCTGTCCTAGTATCGAAAGTCTAAACGTCAAGACTCCGTTGGAAAAAAATGTACGGAGAGTGAAGTTGCGAAGCTGCAATTTGACATGTTCCTGTGAGGGCAGCAGGAATTATACGGCCCTGCAAACGAGCAGCGTGATTTTCGCTTCATTTGCACAACCCGTCCAGACTGTTAATGTCTACATTGCAACAGTCTGTCTCTCCCGTTGCAATGTAGACAGATGAGCACTGCACAGAAGCACATGCACATCTAGGTTGTCTCACACCCCCCCTAAGGGCGGTCGAGGAGCTGCTCCGGGGATTTTTGGCCCCCTTCCGGCGGTCAATTTCTCACACCTTATGAAGATAAGGTGGTCCTTGGGGCCGGCTATTCAGCCGGTTTATGGTGAGTGACTATATGTCACTCTATTTGTTTAGAAGTAATACTAATAGTAGTGATTTATATTTACAGTGCTCCGATCCCGCGTCTTGCCGCCGGAGCTGCTTCGGGCGGTCTGTCCCCAGCCGGGTGAGACCATCGGTAGCCCCGACGGAGGCCCAGCAAATGGCTGCCTTCAACCGAGAGCAGCTGCGCCCGGCGGTTCGACCACGGGTTGACGCACCGACAATACCTACTGTTTATAGAGGGGCAGGAACCCCACTACGGGGACTTGGAAGAGAAAAGGAGATAGGGTAAGTGGGAGATGAAATCGGAAAGAAGATAATATATTGAGTGGTAATAAGAAGAAGAAGATCAAGTTGTTGTGTTGGTTCCCGGGGACAAGAGGGTGTCTCTGGGGAACACTCGGCGATCGGGCGGCCTCCGATGATATGGTGCCAGTCCTTGTAAGGTGTCCTGTGTTGACTGGTCGGCCTTGGAGAAAGTCTGGCCTGCCAGCCTCTTCAGAAAGTCATCGAAGAGCTCGACCTTGAGATCCCTCTGGATAGTGTCATTCCTCACGTAGCGCGGCGAGTCCGCGATGCGGCGAAGTGCGCTGGATTGGACCACCTGAAGACTGCGTGTATTGGACGCTGCCATCAGGTGGTACCACGCCGGTGCCACGTACGTGAGGCGTGAGCGGATGTACTGTTTGTAGATAGCGATTTTTGTCGGGAGTGGCAGTTGTCTTCCCAAGACCGGGTATAACTGTGATAGTGCGGCCTTCGCGTTCGCTGCAACGATCCTGGCATGGGGGCCCGTAGTTAGGCTGTGATCCAGTGTGATGCCCAGGTACTTGATCTGATGGCACCACGGTATGGGGCTATCCTCTAGGGTTAAAGGTGGCGGCAGAAGAAGTTTGCGGGGAAAGATTATCGCCTGTGACTTTCCCGCATTTACGGCCAGGCGCCATTTCTTCAGCCAGTCGGGCAGGAGGTTCAAAGTGCGTTGAATTTTGATGGCTGCGTGAGCGACGGTGAGCGAGGTGGCCAGGTAGGCTGTGTCGTCGGCGTAGAGTGCGGCTGTGGAGTGCACGCTGTCCGGGATGTCCTCCACGAACTTATTGAACAAGGCCGGCGACAGGCAACTTCCCTGGGGAACACCGGCAGTGATGGGGTGACTCGCTGAGTGGGCGGTTTCCACTCTGACGTAAAAAGATCGGTCAGTTAGAAAAGATCTTACGACTGATAGGAGCGGGCGGGGAACCTGGGCCAGCGTAAGCTTGAAAAGAAGTCCGTCGTGCCACACCTTAGCGAATGCTTTTTCCATATCGAGGAAAACTGCGGCGACGATTTCCCTCTTATTCAGGGCTGCCGTGATGAGATGGACGACTCGTAGGAGCTGATGGGTGGTGCTATGCTCTGAGCGGAAGCCGAATTTATCGGCACGGGCGGGCAGGTAGGGAGCGAGGTGGTTGAAGAGCAGCCTCTCGAACACCTTAAACAGTGCAGGTAAGAGCGTGATCGGGCGGTAGCTTTCTGCTAGACTAAGATTTTTCCCCTTCTTCGGTATCATTATTGGTGAACCCGAAGGTACAATAATCTGATGCGATGACATTTTAATATACAGTGAGACGGCACAAATTCATATTAATAGGTTAAATAAATACTTGTTTGAGACTTTCGTGTTTAGGTATTACACATATTGTAATTACTTTACGGGTTTTAACACGGTAAAAATTAAAAGCCAAAATATATACCTTTGCCCGACGTTTAATTTTTACCGTGTTAAAACCCGTAAAGTAATTACAATATAGGTCAAATAAATTCCTGCAGAGAGCTATGCAAGTGAATCTCAAGTAAAATTTTGCCAAAGTGTAAGTTTCTTTTGGAAGAAATAACGTATTTAGGATATGTTTTCAATAAACAGGATGTAAAGATTGAGCCTGAAAAAATTAAAGCTATTAAAGATTTACCTGAACCCAAAAATATAATAGAATTACAAAGGTTTCGTGATATGATATTTTGGTCATTTGTTAGCAACTGTCAAAAATCATTTAATGAACTAAAAAATATTATACCCAAAGCACCAGTCTGATACTTTATCAAGAGCTCCATTAAAAGATACTTACACTCCAATATTTGAACAAGACATGATTTATCATGTAAATTTAATATATTCAAACTTAAGTATTAGCAAAACTCTTTTAGATAGAGAATATATATTTTAGAAGCCACACATGAATACAATGATCTCGATTTGTTGAAAGATTTATATTTCAACGGATGGCCCCGCTATAAAAAACACATTGCTGATTCACTCAAGCCCTTTTGGAATATTCAAAGTGATATCAATGTTATAAATGGTTAAGTATTTAAAAGAAATAGATTGATAGTGCCACAATGTTTAAGACAAGTTATGTTAGATAGAGACCCAACTTAGCAAGTAACACAATTTGCTGGCCGAATATATGAACCGATATAACCAATACAATTGAACAATGATTTGTATGTGCCTAAATAAACCTAGTAATAATAATTGAAAACAAAGCCGTTGAAATGTTTTAAGATGTGTGAAGTACCTTGGCAACAAGTTGGTGTGGATTTAATGTATTTTAATAATAAAAAGTATTTAATATTAACAGATCGTTACTAAAAGTATATAGAAATAGCTTCTCTTAACAATAATTATTACACTGCTGACAATGTTTTAGGCAGTCTGAAATGTATGTTTGCAAGACACGTTGCAGTAAAAAAATTTCATGATTAACCCAACTTACTAGGAGTAAGTTGGGATATTGAGCACACTATCATTAGCCCTTTAATCCCACATGAAATGCTGAGATTTTCACACTGATATCTATCTGACCTTGCCACAGAACTACACTTAAGGCAAACCATCCGACGCGCGTCGCCAGCTCAATTATTGATTTCTAGAAATCTACGTTGCAATTTGCATATAATGAAAAAACATCTCAAACCATCCTTAGTTTAATTATTAAACATGTATCATGTATCTAAATAATTATTAAACTTTCATAATTATTTAGATACATGATACACCCAGAAAGAATGTAATCATCACCACGCTATCCTAATGGGCTATTTAGTATTCGACAAGATTTTGAAAACCATCTTAAATTATACTTTAGTGTACAAGGAACTCACAAAATATCTTATTTTTAATTTTGATATTATTTGTTTTCAAAAACCACTTTAAAAATGCATTATTTAAATACCCCGCCAAAAATACAAATTTTAGCGCGCACTAAAACCGATGAGTGATGACGTCAATACTCAATAGGTAGTAAACAAACGACAAAGCATTGGTTTTGTTAGCGTCATAGCGTCGATCTTAGCTTTGTAACTTAAAAACTGAGATTTACTTAAAAAGATGAGTTACAAATGGTGTGTAGTGCCTAAATGTACAAAAACGTCAATAAAAACTTCGGATAAACTCTTTGTTTGTGTTCTAAAAGATGCCAAATAACGTCACAAGTGGTTAAAACTCGCTAGAAGAAATCCTACGGACATAAAGATTAATAGATACGTTTTCTTCTGTGAAGACCACTTTGAAGTAAGTAAAACATTAATTCATTGTAATAAATATATTTAGCGTTCGGCCAGAATAGAATTACAGGTTTAACCTTAGTTATCACTGTAATGAGTTGTGTAAATACTAATTAATATTTATATGTTTCATATAACATTAAAAAAGATGCAATGGACATCAACCTACACTTCTCCATTCAAGATAGATCCCTGCTCTAGTTATATACAACCATCTACCTCGGGTGTTGTTAAAATAAAGAAAAAGATTGCCTATAAGGACGAGGAACGATCTATGAGTGATGTATCTTTATATTCATTAAAACAAGATTCTACATCATTTGTATCATCTAAGGTTTCTGATTCCAGTGCAAGTATCACAAACACAAATGAGGATATAGAGAAAATGCAATCATTACAAAATACTGTGCGCTTAATTGTAAAAAAGCCAAAGATGTACCTTGGAATTCCCAAAGAATGTTACTACATAGTTAATTTAATTCATAAGCACACACACATACCCCAAGATTATAATGTATAGTACAACAACAATATAATGTATAGTACATGTTTTCTCTGATGTTTTAAGGAGTAATTTATATTATTTATTAATTTGCAGGATGTTCCGCAATAACTCATATACTGCCAGAAGCTCAACCTGAAGTGTCTGTTTCTCAGCTTCCCAATCCTACCCACATGCCAATACATAAAACAGGTGAGTTTTTCTATTATTAGTTTTGAATATTTAACTAAACATTACATAAAATTATACCTAGATATGTAAGATTTCTGCTACCATCTTAACACTTACTAAAATGTAATAAATAAATTCTATCCATTATCATTCCCAAGTTTTATTCCCATTTAAAAGCTTTAACACTTAAATTTTCATTTAAACATATAACTTAACTAACTTTACTTCTAATTTTTATACAGTGCGGAGATAATTATTCCTTTACAGTTTCCTTTAATATTTTTTTTTCAGGCATCAAGAGACAACCTAATAAGCAAATCAAGGGCTTGTATAAGAAAATCAATAATTTAAAACCAAACTGAAAGAGCAAATGAACCAAATAAAGGCAGCACAAAAGATGTCAGAAACAAAATTATTTAACAAGCTTGTAAACTCTGCTCCTGGTTCAACCAAAACATTCTAACAAATGCAGTTGACACAGCATAATAAAAAAGTCCATGGAAAACGTTTTAGTTTAGAACAAACTATTGTCTCTATCTATTTATAAAAAGAGCCCAAAGGCTTACAATTATGGAAGTTATTCACATTACCTTCAAAGAGAACATTGCAAAATGTACATAAATTAATTTCACTAAAACCAGGTCTCATTCCTACAATCATAAACCAAATTAAAGATTCAGTACTAAAATACAATGAGGAACAACTCTTATGCGTGTTAATGTTTGATGAGATGGCTCTGTCACCGTCATTGCAATATGTTATCTCGTCTGACAAAATTATTGGTTTTGAAGTTTTAGCAATGCTAATGAAAATATTGCTGATTATGTATTAGTGCTCATGATTAAAGACAAAAATAAATTTCAAACAACCAATTTTCTATGGGTTCTGCAAAAGTGCAACAAAGGCTGTCATTTTAAAAAACATATTAAAGAAAGTTATTGAAGAATTATTGTTGTGGCTGCAGTATGTGATCAATCAACAATTAATGTCAAAGTGGTGGAAGATTTAATTTCAGAGACAAAAAGGGAATATTTAAGAGCAAATGCCGAATTCAAATATAATGCTTTTAAAGTGAAAAGTCACAAAATATTCCCCTTAAACGATGCCCCTCACTTGTTAAAGTGCACTAGAAATAATTTTATTACGAAAGATATCAGATTTACACAAGATGGAAAAGTAAAAACTGCAAAATAGGAACATTGTTATTAAATATTGATGCTGACGAAGATGAGTTAAGAATGTGTAATAAGCTGACAGAAGCTCATGTGCTCCTGGAAAAATACCTAAAATGAAGGTGAAACATGCTGTACAAGTATTTAGTCAGCGAGTGTCAGGTGCCCTTCGATTTTATTACAGTGAGTACCTACAGCATTATTACATATAAGCAATGACCAAATGGCACTGTCTGGTGTCAGGTCGAATCAACATAGCATGTATGTACATATACATATAATATGTGCATGTAATCATAAAGATGGATAGAATCCTACTATTTATTTGCCTGTCTTACTTCTCTTTGATTCTCATCTTTACTAAAACTTCTCTTAAATTTCTCGAAAAAAATTATGGTACACAGTAAAGAACACATTGGATTACCTACATATAAAGGTTATCTATCTGTATTTAAAAAGTGCCATTCTAATCTTACTTAGAGGTTTTTTTTATGGTATAAGGGGACAAACAAGCAGTCGGAGGCATTTTCATGACTACTGATGCCTGTAGACAGATGCATAGAGATAAAATGATGCATTGCCATCATTCCCCCTCCCACCTCCACACCGCACGAAACGCGACAGCACAAATATCACTTCACGCCGGTCGTGGCAGCCCAGTCCGGCTACATGCATGAATGCAGCGTGGCACAACGTCTTCTCGCAGCGTGTCGCTACCTCTTCTCAGTTTTCATCAGTCTTTACCTTAAAACCCGTAAAGTAATTACAATATGAGTAATAAACACGAAAGTCACAAACAAGTATTAGTCTTCACGCCATTGACTATTTCTTAATGTTATGTACCTCAGAGAGCATGTCAAACAGTTGACTTTGGTTATCTTTGTGAACATTTCAAACTAGACTAGAGCCTTAAATTAATATTTTACTGATACATGTTCTAATCAAAAATTTGTTTTTTTTCTTTTTCAGAGAATCTACTTCCTGAAGAGTGCTCAGAAACAGCGGATTTGTTACTACTGTTTGACCAGCTGTTCAACTCATTCAATGCTGGATCTTACAAAAATTCCTATAAACTTTATAAAAATTGTTTACAAATAAAATCTAATCATTTTACACTTTGGATCAAAGCTGTACACATATAACATTCAATAAAGCCCCATCAATAAAAAATTGGATTCACAATATTCAAACAACAAAGGATTTGTGGCAATATTTATTCAAAGAATATAAAGTGACAAGTTTGTTAATGCGAAATTTAAACCAAGACCCCGTGGAAAACTTCTTTTCTTCTGTAAGGAGCCACGGGGCTAGAAATACAAACCCTACCTGCCTTCAATAACCCTGTATATATCAAGAAACTTGTTCCGTTTCGCATTTCTAAAAATTTTCATTTTTTAAATCTTTTTAATTCTCTGTGAAATCTACCTAGGCAATTAGTTCTTTAACAGCTATTACAGTACAATATTTACTTTTTACTTATTTTATTTAAGTATTAGATTGTCAAAATAAATAAATACAAAGGAATTTGGAAGCTTTTAATGTTATTGCGAAATGAAAATTAACTAGAGAGGTTTTATGTTAATAAAGGATACAAAAGTAGAGTTAAAAAGGCCATTGCTGGCTAACCATAACCGTAGAAGTATTTTTTTATAAATATGAAAACAGCAAATTTCAAACATAAGAATATTTTCGAGCAATTCCTACTACTTGGTTCTTACTTCACTTTTGGACATAGGCGTCCTCTACAGGCTACTTCATTCTCATAATATTAACAAACTATCAAGGGGTTAATCTATATATATTATATGCATTGCTATTAGGCAAGGAACTAAATTTGATTTCATGTTGTATTTAATTGTTTTTTTTTTACTTAACTTTAGGCCTTAGACCATGAATGGGACATGATATAGGGCTATTAAATTATATTTATAATAATTATAATGTAACTTTACTGAATTGAACAATAAATATTAGAAAATAAACATTATTTATTTTTTTAAACTAAAGTTATTCCTATACTTCCATTTTATTAATGTATAATAAACTTTAATTATATTGCTCTAATAAAACACTAAGATTATTTGTGTGAATTTAAATGAATACTAAAATTATGTATTTAAAGGTTATTTTACATTATTACTTCATATAAAATTAATCTAATATATAAATATTCTCGTGTCACAGTTTTCGTTGCCATACTCCTCCGAAACGGCTTGACCGATTCTCATGAAATTTTGTGAGCATATTGAGTAGGTCTGAGAATCGGCCAACATCTATTTTTCATCCCGATATTCCCACGGGATCGAAAGTTACGCGGGTGAAACTGCGGGGCGCAGCTAGTAGTTTTATATAAATTCAGGATTTGAAAATTCGCGCCTCATCATTCAGCGCCCTCTGGTAGAGAGCACAGTTACTATAGGAAATATAAGGTCACAGTTGCGCATCTCTCTCTGTACGTAGTGATTATGTATGTATTATATATGTATGTATTCTCTTAGCTGCTCATTTAAGCTTAATTGTCATTATAAGAACAAACTGTCTACGGAACAAACAATGCCTTATCCGTCTAGAAATAGGCAACAGCTGTCACCTTTACAGCCAGGCGATAAAATATTTTTTTTTAAATCCTAAAGGTGTTGGATAAAAGAAATTATAGTAGAATCATTAAAATATTCTAGATCATATTCCGTATCTTACTTACTATCTTACTTTAAATTATACAAAATATTCTTTCACATTTTTGTAAGTGTGTTGTGGTGATTGTAAAAAAAATTATATGTTTGTTATATCCCTATAAATGCCACGATGGTTTATTTATCCAGGGCTGTGTTTGCCGTTACTGCAATAACACACTCCACCCCGCAGGATTTTAGCACGGTGCACGGAGGTTCCTTGCCGCTGTCGAAGTCAGAACGCAGTGTATGCCGAGATCGCCGTCAGGGATCTTGAGGTCCTCGTGAAGGTCGTCGTTATCGGCTGATATTTTATTTTATTTTTTTATTTTATTTCAAAGGTACATTAACAGACAGAAACAGATTACACATTACACAATAGATAGAATATTGACACTTACAATCTCAAATCTGACGTCCAATTACAAATGTACACAACATTTAAATTACAAGTTATACTGCACTACAAGTAACAAACAAACAGACAAAAAATAAAAATAAAAAGAAGATAAGAAAGTTATAAATAATGTTCACAAAAGTTATTCATTTAACATAGCTATCTGGACAAGACATTTTTTAAAACTATAAAAACCATTATGAAAAATATCAATTTGTGAGCATATGGCATGGTATATGAGTCAAGTAGCCATCATCATATATATCAGTCTATTGATAGTCTTCGCGCTTAACATGTTGCACGTCCATGTTGCGAGTAGAAGGACACAGGTAATTTTGCACGGACGACCCTCCAACGTGACGAAACCGTTTTTGCGGAGGGCCGAGCATTGCAAGAGGAGGGTGGCGGAGGCACCAGAGTCTCCGGTCTCAAAGTGTGTTTTTGATGTCACCCATTTTGTTACGGTGTTTTAACTATGGTGCTGAGGGATATGTGAACGACGGGTTCTTCAACCATAAGGTCTAGAGGGGTACTGTATACCAAATTTTGCCGTGATCATTTCAAAAGCTTTGGATCAGTGATCTGTCAGTAAGTCATGAAATTATTTTAGTTGGTTAATTTAGATGGTAATGAAATAAACATACACTTAAAATTTTTATTTGTCACTAGGTTAATACAACATTTAGAGTCTTAAAAATCTATTATGTATTAACAAAGATTATTTATAATTAAATAAAAAATTGTTGAATACAGATTACAATTAAAAAGAAATATTTAAAGCCTTATCACAATTGTATTTTGTACTACTATTACAATCAAAATTTTTTATTTCTCTTAGTAGAAACTTCCTCATTTTCTCTGGTATTGGGACACCAGAATGTGCTGGCTTGGGTCGTCTTTTATGAGATCCCTTTCTCACAAGCTTAGGTATGGATGCTGGCTCTGTTTCAGGCTTGCTCGCAACCTTTGATTTTGATGTGAAAGCTTTCGGTAGTGTATTATTTCTAACTTTCGCTTCCACTGATTGACTTGCACTAGGAGTGTAAAATCAAAAAGTACCAAAAAAAAAAAAAAGTAAAAATGTTGTAATTTGATTCTCTACAAGTTTGGTTCATTTAATTTTTCTTCTAGGATATAGATATTTTGAAAATAAAATTTGAAAAGAGTTTCAACAAGTTCAAAATATTATCATTATTTCCTGTTCCTCGTTTAACGGCATGAAAGAATAAAAATAAAGTTGTAGAGAATCAAATTTTCTGTTTTGAAAAAAATCTGAACAAAGACAAAAAAAATGGAAAAAAGGAGGGAACCAAAATTATTCAGAATTTGATTCTCTACTAATTAAGTCTTTTCATTTATGCCGTAAAATTGAAAATAAACGAGATAATGTAAATATTTTGAAATTGATGAAAGAAATTTTCAAATTTAATTTAATTTAATTTCCAAAATATCGATCCTAGAAGAAACATTGTAAGAACCAAAGACGTAGAGAATCAAAATTCCTACAATTTTTGTCCTTCACAATAATATTGAATATGGATAATTGTATTGTCACCAGCATCTATGGCCTATACCAAATTTCAGATCAATCGGTTAACGGGAAGAGGGTTAAATTTCAATTACTAAATTCTACCCACATACTAAAATAATAATACTACTACAAACATAATAAAATAATAATAAAAAAAAACCGTTTAATAAAAAAACTCAAACGTGTTCACATAGCCAACTATCAACGCACAGCCCAAACCACTGGACGGATCAAGCTGAAATTTGGCATGCAGGTAGATGTTACGACGTAGGCATCCGCTAAGAAAGGATTTTTAGAAATTCAACCCCTAAGGGGGTGAAATAAGGTGTTGAAGTTTATATGGATTTCTTAGAAAATAAACGCGGGTGAAACCGAAAGTAACTTGTTTGTCTGTTTCTTAAAATATGACGATGAGATCACCCTATATCATCTTCGAAACTCCCCAATAATGACTGTACCTACTCCGAGGCCAGTGGACTGATTGGGTTAATTAATAATTTTTATTAGGTACTTATGTTTGATTAACAGAACATTTGTACTGTACATTTGTATGTTAAACATTGCAGCTGGTCCTATAGTAACCAGGTCGGGATCTAGTGATGGGAGACTAAAGTAATCGCTGTAAGAGAGGCGCTGATTATTTAAAAGTGAATACTTCCTTTTATTCTATTTTTTTTATGGTATAGGGAGGCAAACTAGCAGTCGGAGCCATTTTCATGACTACCGACGCCCATAGACATCCGCCTAGAGGCTACACAGATCCGCTGCCCTCCTTTCTCCTCCCACCTCCATGGTCCACCGGCTACTTAGACACCGCACGAAACGCGACGGCACAGCTGCCGCTACGCCGGTTTTGTGTAAGCAAGAGTGCTAATTCGGCTACATGCATGTCTGCAGTGTGGCACTACCACTACCCTATCCTACTAAAACGTTTCTACTTCTAATGATGATTTTATGTAATTAATTAAAATAGAATCGTCGTAGGTAATCTCAAGGAAATAACGCTGGCTCGCCGAAATTTAAATGTTTCGCTGCTATTTACTTCTAACGACGATATCTCAAAAACTATTCGTCTATTGATCTATTGATATAATGTAAAGGGCTAATTTAATCAGCATTAAATGCTCAAACTAACTAATATACTAAGATAACTATAGGGAGATAGTACATCAAGTTAAAATATTTTTTATAGAATACTAAAAATATACTCTGCCTACCGGATTAACTACGACAGCAGTTCGTGTATTCCACTGATATGAGAACTAACGTGTAATATCCTTGCATGTCATGTGATCCTGGTAGCCAAAGCACGTGAAATATACAGATCCCACGGGACAAAAATTGTACACGGAGCTTGCCGCTTGAATACTGAGAATGTGGTGTTTGGAGGCTCTATTTATACGAGCCTTACTAAAGGACTTCGATAGCGCGATCCAGGATTTTCCCGAATCTGGATGTAAAAGTTAACCGGAATTCGAGGAGATGAAATTGATCTGAATCTGATGAAAATATATAAATTTATAATAATGAGAATACATTGCAATATTTTGGTATTACTGCAAAAAAAGCATGTTCGTAGATTGTTGAAATGAAGCGCCACCTCTTGACAAGAGTTTCAATCAGCTAGTGCTCTGTGTTTCACTTCCTAGACACATTTGGCGTTCAGCCAGTTCTTATATAGTTTTCTATATATATCCATTGAAATATATTACTATCGTAGTAGTAACAACTCACTGTATAGATCATATTATCTGGTGAATTCATCAGAAAAGTAATAAAATGTAGTTTTTAATTTTATTTTATTAGGGACAACAAACAGGTAAAAGATAACACTAAATCTAGGTAATCTGGTAAAAATAATAAAATCTTGTTCTGTTCTGCAATTTTATCTGTTAATAACTAACGGTAGCTATTTTAGACTTTATATTACTTATTAGCCACAGCTAACATATTGTTAAGGCTTGAACGGCCTTATGTAAAATGCGAGATTCCCTTACATATTCGAGAAGTTCAGATTTAAACCTGTAAAAAAGCTCAGTTCTTACGTAAGTGGTAAAAAAGGGCCTCGCTCTTGGAGGGGGATCGCGCAACAACACAAAGAAATTTAAAAAAATGTAAATTTAACTATATTTTCTTTTTTATTAAAAAAAAATTATCTTGATCCTAAATTATTTATTCAAGTTATAATATAGAGGTATATATAAAAAGCTAGTTTAACTTTCTTAAACTAATTCATTAATTAAAAACATAATTGAATAAAACATTATGTAGTACTCTAATATCGCGCATCGAAACACTTGAAGATTGGTTTTTTAATCGCGTAATACTCGGGTTTCATTTCGTTCAACTCTTGGCATTTTGGAATTATTTTGCTTGCAAAAATTGCGTGCACTAAACATAGAGGCAGCACTTTCGCCACCCTAGTGATCATTTTAGAAATCAAGTGCTAGCAAAACACTAAGCAAAAGACAGTGACAATGACATGTTAGGTACACCTAATAGAAAATAAATTCACTATCGAAATAGTCCTAAGAATTATTGCCACCACACCTGTTACAGTTGCGTCTGCTCAAAGGAATTTTTCGAGACTCAAAATTATTAAAACTTATTTATGGAATTCAGTGACTCAAGATCGGTTATCAGCCCTTGCTATTCTATCAATAGAAAATGACGTGGCTCATTCCTTAGATTATTGTGATTTAACTAAAGATTTTAGTCTTAAATGCCGAAAACATCTATTTTAAAATTTATCATCTCTCTATTTGTTCAATATAAATTATTAATAAACGTAAAATATTTGTAAACTAAAACTTTATTTATGTATTTGTATACCTATACCATTTCTCAATAAATATGACAAATACCCTAAAGCAGACCTACTTTTGCATCACAGACTTTTCACGAAAGATATACAGGGTTGATAAACGCGAGAGGAATTAAATGAAACCACATATACTATAAGTGCTTACAGTTAATCCGAAACTATCAAAAAAGTTTACGGCAAGTATACGAAAATACTCTTGAATGACCTGATCACATTGCACGGTTCCGACGACGCAATTGTATTCCCTTGCGTCAGGAAAAAAGGTTCGATAATGTGTATGACTACGTGTTCTATACAGTCATTGGTAATCAGCTCAAAGAGCTAAAAACTGCTATTCTTTAACAATTATACAAGGTTGATAAAAGCGAGAGGCATTAAATTAAACCACATATAGGCACTATACAGTACCTATATGTGGTTTAATTCACCTACAGTTAATCCAAAACTATTAAAAAAAACTTTACGACAAGTATAGTAAATTACTTTTTTCAAACAAGTTAAATAGCGAAAAATGTTATCACTCTTTGTACCGGGCGGCTACAGTGAGCACGGGGTGAATGACCCGGCCTGGAATAGTCGGCGATCACCTGCGATACAGCGTGTACGAAGTGAAAAAAATCTTTAAAAAATTTCTGTGTCTAAACTATTGGCTCCGATTGATCTTTTTATAGTTGTGTAGCCTGGAAAATATACACTAAATATATGGTTTCATTTAATGCCTCTCGTTTTTATCTACCTTGTGCCTTGCCTCGCAATGGGTAAGGCCGCCGTTATTGTGAGGCTGCTAAAGTTCATATCTTTATTTGCTAGTTATTTTAATAATTGAAATTGACGTTAAAGTATTTACGCAGGACATGAATTTTCATCCGTCTATTTTTTTAATTCACAGTGAAAAAACACATACACAAGTCGCTTATAAATTTTATATATTATATTCAGGATAATAAAGCTCGGGACGAAATAATAAAACGCACAGTCAGTCAGTCAGTCACTTGCGCACGAGCGTCCGATCGTGCGGTGTGCGTTCTGCGTACGCGTCGAACCACTGTATTTTTAAAAATGTCGACCGTTAAATGTAATTCTTGTACCATTGTAATCGATGAACTGTTGTGCTATATACAGAACAAGATATCAGTGTGTGATGAAGAAGCGTTGGTTGGAATCTGCAAAACATCATTTAAAAGCGAAGAAATTAAAAATTCAAAAAGGCTGTTATATGAGTCAATTCCTACCAATAAGATTAAAATAAATCGGAAAAATAAAGGGAAAGAAGACAGGGATCTTCAAGATATATTAAACCTATTCAAGTCTACAGAAGAAGACGTGATACCTGTGTTCGTTGCACGACAATTGGAAAAACTGCCGCCTATTTTATTTGATCATTTGGATTGCACTAAACTATTAAAAGATCTACTTATAGTGCAAAATGAATTAAAGGTGATTAAATCAAAATACGCCACGCAAGAACAGCTACGCGAATGTCAAACTGAAATAATACAGTTGAAACAAAACTTGTCTTCGACGATCGCGGATCGCAATGTGAACGTAAGGCGAGGTGCATGGCAATACGATAGTGGGCCTGTGGGACTGACCTATTCCTTAAATAACTCATTAGGGAACCCTAATGAAAACAAGCCGAGCAGTTTAAGTATAACGCCAGAAGTTGATAAAATGTTGCAGGTAGATCAAAAACAAATTAGTTCCTGCCAACGGTCGCCGGTACATAACGAACGTTCACTACACAGTGAATATACAAGCCGGCCGAAACATTTAAACCAACAAGATGAGATGCCCTCACCGTTACCCGCTATGAGTAGCCCCGGTAACAGTGCAGTCACCTACTCGGCCGCTACTGAGCATGTTAGCGTGAGTACAGGAGGTCCTGAAAATAAGTTTAATCTTGACAATGGAGATTGGCAAACGGTGTTAAAGCGAAAGAAAAAGCACCGCGGGAATCGCTACAGATAAGGAGGGAAACTTTAAAGCGGCTGATAATAAGGTTCCAATCTTTATTACAAAGATACATATGGAAACTTCGGAGCAAGATATAGTGGACTACGTGTATAGAAAAACTAAAGAAAATATAACGTTGGAAAAGATTTTATTTAAGCAAGAGAGACATTACAAAGCGTTTAAATTTTTTATAACCAAAAGTAAACTGTCTATTTTCTTGCATGATAAACTGTGGCCCGAAGGGATCGTATTTAGACGATTTGTCAACTTCCGGCCAAAGAAAATGAACGGCAACAGTGCTGTACCGGCGCCTAAAAATAATGTAACATAAATATGGCAAGTAACAACTTATACAATTTAGTTACATTTAATTGTAAGAACGTGAAGCGTTCCGTTGAAGATATCCGGCGACTGTGCCGCACGTCACACATAATCGCCCTACAGGAACATTGGCTGCTACCTAACGAAATAGATTACCTGCGCTGCATTGCTGACGATTTCGCCTACACGGGAGTGTCACCCATGGATCTGTCTCGTGGTGTTGTTGCTGGTCGCCCCTGGGGTGGTGTGGCGTTGTTGTGGAACAAACGTGTGTTTCAAAATGTGTCAGTGATTACGTGTAATAATCCACGAGTTTGTGGAATTAAAATAACGGAAGGACAAAAGTCGATGTTAGTGTTTAGTGTATATATGCCGACGGAAAATCCACTTAACCTAGTGGAGTTCACGGAATGTCTTAGTGTACTCAATGCTATAATTGAGAATGAAGATTGTGAATGTGTTTACATGCTTGGTGACTTTAACGCCCATCCGGGTAAGCCATTTTATAACGAACTATCTAATTTTTGTAACGAGTTAAAATGGACCTGTGCCGATGTAGTTAAGTTAGGATTGCTATCTGACATTAATAGTTTTATTAGTGACGCCAATGGGTCTGTCAGCTGGTTAGACCACTGTATTGTTACACAGTCGGCGATGCAAACAGTTGTGAACGTATATATAAGCTCTTGTACCGTGTGGTCTGATCATCTGCCTCTTGTCAGTGTAACATAGACGTAGTTAGGCCTAAAGTAATACAGGGTAATATGTACACAATGAATAATAATACAGTGCGTTGGCAAGACAGACAACATAAACAAATTGAGATGTACACGAAATTATGTAATAAACAATTAAGAAATATAGATTTTCCTCCTGAATTGAATTATTGTAGTGACAAGAATTGTAAATATTTAAAACATAGACATGTAATAGATGAGATGTACAATAACATTATTCACATATTACGTAAGGCTGCATCTGACAGTTTTCATACACATAAGCCTAAAATAAAAATGCCAGTAATCGGATGGAACAGACATGTTAGGGAGGTACATAGACAAGCTAGGAATAAATTTAAGACCTGGGTGTTATGTGGAAAGCCTAGAGAAGGCCGTGCTTGGGAAGAGATGCGAGAAAGTCGTAGAATCTTTAAATTGCGACTAAAATGGTCTCAAAATAATGCAGAACAACTAAGGATGGACATTCTCGCCTCTCAGCATTCTAAGCGTGACTTCCGAAGCTTTTGGAAGAGTACAAATAAAGTAAATGTCAAGCAGGGTTTACTCAGTAGCATTGGCGGACGGAGTGAGCCGAAGGATATTGCCGATATGTTTAAAAACAATTTCATGATAAAATCGCCACTAGGAACATCACGGTCATGCAACGTAGGGGGTCATCATGGGCAGCCTCTGAATGTTAGGTGCACGGCAAATTATGTTCGGTCGGTGATAAAAAGAATGTCACGGGGAAAATCACCTGGCCATGATGACCTAAGCATAGAACATCTAAAATATGCAGGAGACCACCTACCTAGGGTTTTGGCCATGTTCTATAACATCTGCCTAGGACACGCGTACTTACCAGCGGAGATCATGAGGACAGTGGTGGTACCTATTGTGAAATGTAAAACGGGTGATATTGGCGATATTAATAATTACAGGCCCATCTCACTAGCAACGATAACTGCAAAAATATTTGACAGCTTGCTTAATGCACATCTTCAACGATACTTAAACATTCATGATAACCAGTTTGGTTTTAAAGCCGGACTGTCCACCGAAACAGCCATAGTATGCTTAAAGCAAGCTGTCAGGTATTACACTAATCGCAGCACACCAGTCTATGCATGTTTCCTCGACCTCTCAAGGGCATTTGATCTGGTGAATTATGACATCCTGTGGCAGAAATTAGATGCCTTAGCTATGCCAGAAGAGCTGACACATATTTTTAAGTACTGGTACTGTACAAGCGAACGTAGTCAGATGGTCTAATGCGTTGTCAGAGCCGTATAAGCTAGAGTGCGGTGTGAGGCAGGGGGGCCTCACCTCACCCAGTTTATTTAATCTATATGTGAATGCACTGATAGAGGAGCTGAGCAGCACACATGTTGGCTGCCACGTCTACGGAGTATGTTTTAATAACATTAGCTATGCGGACGATATGGTGCTGCTGAGCGCCTCTGTCTGCGGGTTATCTAAACTACTCACAATTTGCGAACGATAAGCTCTTCAACATGGACTATGCTATAACACCAATAAAAGTGAATGTCTTGGAAGAGTGAATCCAGGGGCAAATGTTCAGAATCAGTACCACCTATCAAACTGAATGGCGTCAAACTAAAGAGGGTTGATGAATTTAAATATCTCGGTCATGTGGTAACGTCCGACCTAAGGGACGACAAAGATATAGAACGGGAGCGAAGAGCGCTGTCTGTGAGGGCGAATATGATAGCCCGCAGGTTTGCAAGGTGCTCGTCGGAGGTCAAAATTACTCTGTACCGAGCATTTTGTTCCTCCTTCTACACCTGCAGCCTGTGGCTAGAGTATTCGCAAAAGCAGTACAGCGCTCTTCGCGTCTAGTACAATAATGCCTTCAGGGTGCTGATGGGGCTGCCACGGCACTGCAGCGCGTCGGGGATGTTCGCGAGCGCGAGGGTCGTCTGCTTCTATAGCATTATGCGTAAACGATGTACAATTGTACATCCCTGGCTCGTAGGGTACGGGCCAGCTCCAACACCATCTTGAAGTTATTGTCATGTAGATATGATGGTCAGTACATGAACCACTGCTCTATGGTACATGCACTGACAAACACACAAATGGCCAAGTGTAGTCGTTTTATTAGAAGAAATGTAAATTCAAATTGTGTATCGTTTAGGACTGTTAATGATGATGATGATGATGATTAATAAATATATCTTGTGACTTATGTAAAATGTATTGTATGTCTATTGTATGTGTAATGTAATGTATTGTAATGTATGAATAATAATTATCAATGTGAAAAATGAATTTAATGTAATTTTTTTACTAACATAGTTTTTTAAGTATTTCGATGTTACTAACAAATATAAGGATCTGGTCCGAAATAAACATATTATTATTATTATTATTATTATTATTATTATTATTATTATTATTATTATTATTATTATTATTATTATTAAAACTTATGGTGTCGGGAAGTGACGTTCGCACCGTCCGCTGTGAGGCACTCGCCACCAGCGTAATCAGTCGACCGTTTCGAGCAGGGCCGGAAGCAAAATTGCATACAGATGACGGGCAGTGGTCTGAGAATCGGCCAACATCTATTTTTCATCCCGATATTCCCACGGGATCGAAAGTTTTGACTCACGTATTGAAGAAATCATTGAACAAAATAAGGGCTCTAAGATGTTTGCTAGGGACTTGTGAAGTTCTATGGACAGCTGTTAAACACGGCCTATTGTTTGTTTGGCTAAAGATCCCAAGAGCCAAACTTACTCCACATTGCACCATCTTCGGTGCATATTTTTTTTTTTACTTTAGTAAAATGTAATATTTGACAAATTTTTCCTTGGCATTTTTTATCACACTATTATTATAAATGTGAAAGTCTCTTTGTTTGTCTGTCAATAACGCCGAAACTACTGAACGGATTTTGATAAAATTTGTTATATAGATTAAAATCAAAATCAAAATCAAAATATTTTTATTCAAAATAGAATTTAAAAAATTGCTTTTTGAACGTCAAAAAAAATTCTACCACCGGTTCAACCCTAGCCCTGTCCTGAGAAGAACCGGCGAAACAAACTCAGCGGGACTCATTTTTTTCATCATTGTAGGTACATTCTTAATTAATAATTAAATTTACAATAAAAAATATAATTTACTTACATTTATTTTTGTATAGAAGTAGCCTGGGAGGAGGATACTATTCCCAAGGTGTGGTATCTGTCATAAAATCTATTACTTTGTAATATCCCTTACCACACAAGCGTTCTTTAACTACTTTTTTAAATTTGTTGATTGAGAGTTTTTGAACGCTTTCTGGGATCTTATTGTAAAGGCGTATACATTGACCTCTAAAGGAATTCTTTACTCTGCTGAGTCTATGAAATGGTACATCTAGTTTGTGCCTGTTCCTAGTATTTCTATCATGATTAGCATTGAATTCAATAATATTCTTACGTACATACAAAACATTTTCTAAAATGTATTGAGAGTGTACAGTCAGTATCCCAATTTCTTTAAATTTATCCCTAAGTGATGTAGTAGAGGCTAGTTTATATATTGCCCGAATAGCTCGCTTCTGCAGCACGAAAATAGCATTTATGTCGGCAGCATTTCCCCACAACAGTATGCCATAAGACATAATGCTATGGAAGTAACTAAAATAAACTAACTTTGCAGTATATTCATCTGTAATTTGTCTAATTTTTCTAACTGCAAATGCTGCAGAACTAAGTCTATTCGCAAGTTTAGTGATATGGGGACCCCACTGAAGTTAGGGTTATTGATTTGATTTTTTGATATCATTTTTTTTTGATATCACACTGATTAGATAGGGTATTAGCTTTTTATCCCCGGGGATAAAGTAGGAATCGTGAGGTTACCGAATACTATATGAGCCAAGCCGTGAGAAAATTTAAATTTATAACTTTGTCAATACCTTACAATACCTAACCTGGGGCGTGACCTACAATCGATATCGAAGCCATAATATTGTTTTTAGAATTTTTGTCTGTTTGTCTGTACGCATGTCCGGGCTAATCTCAAAAATCACTAGATGGATTTACTTCAAATTAATATTACTAATAGGTTGGGTCAACAAATAGGCTACATAATATTACGCTATCACCTGTGAGGAGCTGAGAATCTTTCATTCGGCCGAATTGAGAACCTACATTTTTGAAGTCAAAAATCCAAGCATGCGAAGCTACAGGCGGAAGATTTATATTTTCTTATTTTTGATTGACATTACGTTTAGATATTTTATTCCTCATTTTATTAAATTTTATTTCATAACTTGATTTTTTCCAAATCTAAAATCTTGGAGTAATTTTTGAAGTATATATAATTACTCCAAGTCTAAAATCATTAATTGTGACTTTTCCAAATTAATGATTGTATTTTTAACCAATATTTTTATAGACATGTTAAGTAATTACTAATTATTAATTTTATTAATGCTAAATACACCTGTAACTGACATACAAATGTTAACATGTCTGTAAAATCTGTGTCTATTGTAACAAGTTAATTTTGTAATTGTTGTTGGTGTATCAAGAAAATAAAATAAAATAAAAACTCGAAGCCGATCCAGTTGCAGTACCTAAAGTGTGAGACAGGGAGACGTAATTTCTCCCCAAACTGTTCACTGCTCCACTCAAAGATTCTTCAGAAGACGAGCTTCTGGACAGGAAAAGTCTCGTCATCAAAACGAATAGCGAGTACATCACTCACCTTCGATTCGCTGATGATATCGTGGTCATAGCAGAATCGCTGGAACACTTGAGCCAGATGCTACGAGATCTCGATAGAGTTTCCCAACATGAGTGGGTCCTAGAATGAACTTGGACTAGAAGAAAGTCATGTTCAATGGTCATGTGACACCAGTTTATGTGGAGAACTCACTTATTGAAGTTCTTGATCAGTACGTGTACCTGGGACAAAATGTCCAGTTAGGTTAATCAACTTTAAGATAGAGATGGATTGCCGAACCCTACTCGGATGGGCGGCGTTAGGTTAAAGAGGATTTTTTTTGTCCGAAATACACAGTGCCTTATTTCGAAAGTCTTTGACCAGTGTGTGTTGCCAGTGATGACATATGGCACCGGGATTTGGCCGCTAAGTGTGGGCTTCTTAAATAAGCCCAGAATCACTCAGCGTGCCATGGACTGGGTTATTCTTGGTATTTCTCTGCGAGATATGAACCGCAATACGGAGATCCTCAAAAGAACCAGGCTAACAGGCAAAGGTCCTCGAGTGGCAGCCTCTCACTAAAAGACGGAGTGTTCGATGGTCTTCAAACCAGTGGACTGATGAAGGGGTAAGGTGGTGGGGAGCCGCTGGATGCAAGTGGCTCGTGACCGTGACCTGAAACCACATAGTGCGCTATGGGGGAGGCCTATGTCCGCAGTGCAAGTCCTCCAGCTGGTGATGATGATGAATAAAACTTGCAGAGTGCTAGGATAAACGCTAGCATGATGCTAGTGGTTGGTGTTCACTAGCGTACTTACAAATCAGGCCATTGCTTGGTACGAGATCCCGCTGCTATTTTCACTGCTTTTTCGACTAGACGCACTTGTACTATTATTATTAAAAACTTATTCCCTCGAATCACGGGATAGGAAGAAGTAGTGTCACGCATGCATGTAGCCGAATTGTGTCGACACCCCCATGGAGGTACATCTTACACGAGACCGGCGCAAAGTGACAGCTGTACTGTCGTGTTTCGTGTGGTGTGTTAACAGCCAGTGGTCTATGGAGGGTGGAGAAGGAAGAAGGGCAACGCATCTGTATAACCTCTATACGGATATCTATAAGAATCGGTAATCATGAAAATGGCTCCTATTGTTCCTTTGCACACTTATATTGTTAAAAATAAATAAATAGACAAGAGTTTGCTCACCGGCTGTGTTGACAACATGCAATTCTTGACTGCTTACAAATCATTTAAGTGCCTTCTCGTTAATACAGAGCAGAGAGTATCCCGTCTGTACCCTGACATCACAGATCTCATGATTGGCCTCGTCAGTCCTGGTTTTTGCAGCTACTTCGCTACTTATCTTTCCTTCCTACTCCTACATTCTTCTGATTAAATTCGTTGCGGGTCCCAAGATAGATTTAGCTTTTCCCTCGGGCTCCCTGCGATCATATCAAATGGTCAAGTGTAGTTGCCGCTGTCGATCTTGGTGACACAGGAGTAGCAGCGGTGGGAACGAGTGATGAGCCAAAGCCCGTTTAAAAAAAATCTTATCTTTCCTCAAGACAAACAAGGAATCCGAACCTCTTGATCACCAGTGACACCCATAGACTTCCGCACAATTGCTACACTGAGTAGGTACTTGTAGTATCTAGCGAGCTGTGTTATTGAGATGCTTACTTTAGAAATTATATCTATCCTGATGTCAATTTATACCATGTTCTTATTTTTTTATAGCATAGGAGGCAAACGAGCAGTTGGGTCACCTGATGTTGTGATCACCAACGCCCACAGACATCCGTAACACCAAAGGTCTAACAGATGCGTTGCCGACCTTTGTGGAAAGAATTGAATTCTAAGGTTTGTGTTTTTATTGGTGGATCTTTTTGCCAATGCTAAGGTTCCGAACCTCCGGTGAATTTTAG
This sequence comes from Calycopis cecrops, assembly GCA_001625245.1. Classification (NCBI taxonomy): domain Eukaryota; kingdom Metazoa; phylum Arthropoda; class Insecta; order Lepidoptera; family Lycaenidae; genus Calycopis; species Calycopis cecrops. The sequence goes on from LUGF01043206.1 coordinate 31,659, forward strand.
TTAGGATCTTATATATCTTATATACCTAAATATATCATTGGAACTGAGTAATAATATATCGCAACCCCTTGTCGTGTTTGGGATTATTTGATTGGTCCGAACAAAAACTTTACACGTAAATAGAGGAGGAAGGTTGGAAATGGTTCTCTACAACATTTATGCGGATATTTATGGGTATCAGAAGGCTCCGACTGCTCTTTTGCCCCCCCGTACTAAAATAAGACAACTAAGGTCTGATAATGGAATATGGCAGGTGGTCAGGGCGTCTGTTATAAAATATCGCAAGCTCATCGCGTATGAGCTCGTTCATTTGGACCTAAGAACAATTAGGTCTGCCTAGATTGCAGCCAAATTGGGCCGGCGCGACCGGGGAGGTGTCGCTCCTCTAACCTCTCGCTGACATATGACTGACGTAAAGTGGCAGCTGTGCTGTCGCATTACGTGCTGTGTTAGTAGCCGGTGGCCCATGCAGGTGGGAGGAAAAGGAGGGCAGTGCATCTGTTTTGCCTCTATGCGGACGTCTATGGATATCGGTAGTCATGAAAATGGCTCCGACTGCTCGTGTGCTCCCATAGATCACAAAAAAGGGAGGGGAATGTAGCCCAGTTTCCTGGCCTAAAACGTTTTTACTAGTACTATCTACCAAAAAAAGTGAGATTCCAACAAAAACAACCTGTAAAAAAAATCAAGTCTCGCAGCTCAATATTTCTACCATAAAAAGTTGTGAGATCCATGTAATACCAAGTCGGTTAATTTATTTAGTCCCTACTTAAGGTACCTTCTGTCTTAAGTTATTATCATATCAATATTAAAAATCTTTAACATTTTAAATAAACACATCGATTTGGCCATCGCATTATTCGATTGTTTATTGATGAATTGGTTGCACTAAGTCCCGTCACCACTATTCGGTTAACAAGATTAAATTCCCATAGAGCCTTGTTGGACTTAATTATGTCATCCTTGGGAAAATTATACATTCGTTTTGGAGATGAGAGTTTCTATTGCGTGGAGCGCAATGATGAAAGTTTTTATTAAAGTAAGTAGAAACTTACTTGATGAAAGGAAGGATATACATTTGAGGTTCACATTTAGTACTTATACTTATCTATGGGTTCACACATAGAATGCGTGATCCCCTTCAAAAATTAATATTCAGCGCGACTTTATTAGCTACTAAGGCACATTATGGCGAAGGCACTGTTGGTAACGTACAGGTTGATACGAGCGGACTACATGATTTTAGCCCGTACAAGAGATAGCGCGATGTATTTCCAGTCGTAGTGACATCTAGCGGCGCACGATGTAAAGCTTGGATGAAAATATTCAAGGCGATGATGACAGTTTGAGATGATAATTATACCAATATAACTATGACCCTATTTCATATTAAGTTATTATGTCATATTTAGTATGTTGATTACTAAAAGGATAAATGTGTAAGATGGGCAAAGCTTAATTCCTTCATTTCTATTTGCTGGTCGGACTAAAATTACGATTAAAAATATTACGACATACAAAATAAAAAAAAAATACTATATCTATCTAAATTCTAGACCTCGGTTTGTAGGGGAATTTGTAAACAACAACTTTGTTGTTGGTACTGTATATATATATTTCAACCAATGAATATACAGATAGAATAAAACTTTAAGGATAATTTATCTAAATTAACTTAAAAGATTTTTCGAACACTGTCTTTAGCCACCGACTTCATTCGCATGAAATAAACAAAATATAAAATTTGTATAAACGTTACCGGCGGCACCAGAACAACTCTGCAGAATTGATATCTGTCGCTTAGACTGATGGGTTATTCTTGCGTGCCCTGACGAATACCAGTTCCAGGGTACCAAATGCGGCACGGACAGACTCACTAGTGGTGGTTACCGTGTTTTTTATATATATACTGTAACGTTTCAAACGAGCAATTGGAGACATTTTCGTGACAACGCCCATAGACATCTACATAGGGCTATGCTGATCTTTTTTTCTTTTCTTTTTTTATGATATAGGGGGGCAAACGTGCAGTCGAAGCCATTTTCATGACTACCGACGCCCATAGACATCCGCATAGAGGCAATACAGATTGGCTGCCCTCGTTTCTCCTCCCACCTCCATGGGCCACCGGCTTCTTACATACCGCACAAAACGCTACAGCACAGTTTTCATTTTACGCTGGTCTCGTGCATTGACCGCAGGTTTATCGGACCGCCAGCATGGGTTCACGCGTAGGTAGGTCGACAGTCACTGCCTTAAACGACATGCTGACTAACGATATTTTTGGATATCTCTGGGGCATTTGGTAATGCTTGGTAGCCGATGATTCTGCTGAAGGTGAAACGGGGAGGTTGCCCGCCTAACATCTACCGGATGTTGTCGGGCTACTTCGTCGGTCGCAGAGTAGGCATGTTCGTCGGTCGCACGGTAGTGTGGAAAGCAGCAACTATGGGTTGCCCGTAAGGATCGGTGTTGGACCCACGTTATGGGACATCCTGATGGATGATTTGCTGAAATTGTGAGGCTCGTGGCGTACGCCGACGATGTGACACTCTTAGTGGAAGCCGACACCAGGTCGGGGCTGGAGCTGAAAAGCTCCAATACGCTCAGGCTTGTAGGTGATTGAGGAGTTTGCAATCGACTGGAGTTTTCGGCCGTAAAATCGTCAACCATGACGATTAGGGGAAAGCTCCAGAGACCCCCTACCATCAAACATGCCGGCAACTCTATTAGGAGCGGCACTTCGGCCACGGTGCTTGGAGTGGTAATCGATTCAAGTCTGTCCTTCGCGCGGCACGCAGTAACCATAGGGGAGAGGGCGGCAAATTGTTTCGGCAAGATGTCGCGGATATCGGCGACCTCATGGGGGGTCCGATACAGGTCGATTCGGCTCCTGTATCCGGGAACCTTTGTGGCAACTATGGACGTATGATGCGGAGTGTTGGTACAAGCGTGCGTCCCTTCACGTTATGCGGAGTGCGCTTTTACGTACCCAGAGACCCGCTTTGATTCTCCTGACCAAGGCGTATCGCTTCTCGAGCACTGTCGCATTGCCGGTGTTGGCAGGCGTGTTGCCCGCCGACATCGAATCGGTACGTGCTGGCCGACTAGGCGCAGCGCGCAAGTCCGGAAGTACTAAGGAGGATCTCAAGCGCACCAAACTCGGTAGTACTGGGTCCGCCCTGGCCGAATGGCAGGTGCGGTGGGACACGTCGAACCATGGGCGGGAGTTATATCGTTTCTTTCCGGACGTGTCGGCGAGACTCGAGACAACTTGGGTCGAGCCGAGATGTAAGTTCATGTTGTACCGTTGTTCCTTTCATGATGTAAGTTAATGTTGTACCGTTGTTCCTTTTATGATGTAAGTTCATGTTGTACCGTAGTTCCTTTTATGATGTAAGTTCATGTTGTACCGTTGTTCCTTTTATGATGTAAGTTCATGTTGTACCGTGGTTCCTTTCATGATGTAAGTTAATGTTGTACCGTTGTTCCTTTTATGATGTAAGTTCATGTTGTACCGTAGTTCCTTTCATGATGTAAGTTCATGTTGTACCGTTGTTCCTTTCATGATGTAAGTTCATGTTGTACCGTAGTTCCTTTCATGATGTAAGTTCATGTTGTACCGTTGTTCCTTTTATGATGTAAGTTCATGTTGTACCGTAGTTCCTTTCATGATGTAAGTTCATGTTGTACCGTAGTTCCTTTCATGATGTAAGTTCATGTTGTACCTTGGTTCCTTTCATGATGTAAGTGAGCACTAATTCAACTGCATTTGCCAATTCATTTTTTCTATTGTTTTTCTAATCCTGTTTGATTCAATCACTGCTTGTTTCTTAAAATGTTTTAACACTTAAAAAGTAGTTATTAATACATATTTAAGAATTCAGTGAATGAGTTCTGGCAGTAAGCCGACGATATGCTAACTACAAATTTGTTGCAAGCGTTATAGAGATCAACTAGCTATGCTGTGTATACATATTATTTCGTACCACTCGTTGGTGCAGAACCCTAGATGTGCGATTCGTACATCTGTGGTTTTTGAAAATAAAGAAAAAGATATATGTATATAGGTACGTATTTAACTTAATTTCTCAATGTTACAGCATAGCTGTTTCATTACGGCGGTATTGAGTAGTACCTTCGCGGTTGTTGCGGCCCAATTCAGGCCAATGCTGCAAAGCAACATAGCATGCAGCTAATCGTTGACCTGAGAGGGCCGGTTTTTCATCAAAGGTGCCTACGTCCAACAGTGTCGTAGACGGGCCTCGTAGCAGGACATTACCTCTAGCAGGGGAATCGAATACCCGAGAAAAAATAAATAAACAAGTCAATGAGGTTAAGTATTTATTTAATTGCAATAGAAGACGATCGATTTCTCACTTAGATCATTAGATCGTATTAGCAAATGATCTAAGATTTCTCATAGTAAAGTAATACTCCACATTCGTCTTATCACCCCATCAGGGCCTAAGCATCAACATGAGTTGAATATATTTTGTTATTTTTAACATAAAATGCCTTATATTATTGACTTATCCACCACAACGAAATATATGGATAAGCAGTTTTTTTTAAACTACTAAAAAGAATATTTTTTAGAACATTGTATCAACATACTCACCTACTATGACGTCAGCACATCCAAAGCTTTTCCTTCAGCGCTGACAGTTATACAAGCAAATGCCGAGCTTGAGACCGATTTGCAATCATAAAAAATATGTTACTTTGTAAAATTGTTTGATTAGTTGTGCAAATAAATACATTCCTTATACACAGTAGCTGTCTCTCTGTGTGGATGTCTATGGACGACGGTAGTCATGAAAATGGCTTCGAACGCTCGGCTGCCACCCTGTACCATAAAAAAACTCTCTCTCTCTCTCTGTCCGTCTATTACGCTTTGCCACTTAAACCACTGAACCGGTTTTAATGACAATTAGCATAAAATAGATAAGACGTTGAGAAGGATACAGGCTACTTTTAACTGCTGGAAATTATCTTATTCCATCTGGAAACAAGATAAATCTAAAAAAAGAATGTAAATTTGCACATATAAAATCCTATCCTTATTCTATGACATTACCTTGAAAATAATATGTATTTTATGTACATACTCGTATTACGTTAAAAAACGTTTTTTAACATCCTTGCAAATACTTTAATTTAATTTTTGCAAAGTTAATTAAACTATTGTTACTATGTTCATCACTACAGACTATTTTTCTAAATAACTTTATAATAATATAATCTACCTTATTGGCTTGAAATAAGGTGGAAACCCTAGCAGCAAACAAAACAAGGCTTCTACGATGTTATAATTTCCTGGTAGCTGTAGTTCATCGGCTGACCTCGTTGCAAATTTGTATACAAACAGGGGTTCGAACGATCGATAATACACTTGTGAGGCTGAGCACATTCACATTGTTTGTTGTCTTTTAGTTATCTTAAATAAAAACCGTTTTTCACCTATAAAACCATTGTTTAAACAATCGTATGCAACTCCAAAAATGACACACAAAATTTTCTCTCACTTTGTGTGAACAGACCAGCCCATTTTTGAGCATAACTTGCTGGATTTAATTACAGTTAATTTTAAGGCTTTTTTGCCTCTAGCAACTGGGCTAATTAGCTACGTAGGCATTTTGCACTGGACAGTGACAGACCCTTTACTAAATTTTTAACATAATTTCTTATTTTAACCACCAGAGAAAACCTAACATGAGGATGAGGCCTTAAGAACTTGCTTGTAGCCCCACACAGATTCGGGAAATCGTTCAATTACAAAGTATTGTTTTACTTATTAAATATTTAATCGAGATTGTACTGGGAGATCAGAAGCCGTCGCAGCTGTGGCGGTACACGCGTCAGCTCGCCAGATATGTAAGAGCAAATTTACAAACATCGCTACTACTGTAAATGTCCATCGCGAGGCCGGACAATGAGGCGTCACGGCGATAATTTTTCCTATAACACCAGGGGCCAAACGAGCAGTCGGAGCCTTTCGATGAATACCGATGTCCATATAGTTTATAGTTCCCCCTTCCTTTCATTGGGCCACCTGCTACTTACAGAACACGAAGCGCGATAGAATCGCTGTCGCTTTGCGATGGTATCTTGTGAGCGAGAATTACCTCCCCGGTCGAGTCGGACCAATTCCGCTGTAATACATACGACACTACCTGTCATTTAAACCGGCAATCGCAACCTCTGCATCTATAATCATTGAGTTATATGTACTACGTACTAGAGAAGAAATCTCAACTAGATGTTGTGTCATACGTTGTAGAGTGCGTGCGCTCCACTTCATTTAGTTCGGGCCCAGCGCTTGTCTAAATGTGACGTCTTAGAGTACAATTTATATTTCATAAAATGCCTTCGTGTGTATTGAGATATTGTTCCAATAACTCAAGAAACATTAGTAAAAATCAAGGAGTGACCTTTCATCAGTAAGTTAAACACATTTATCTTTAAAATACGCTTAATTTAATTATTTTTAACAATTTACTGCAACGTTTGAGGTGTTGTCAAATGTTAATACGAATTTCAAAGAGTAAGAACATTTGTCTGCGCAGAGTGGACAGATGACGAGTATAAATTTTATTGTTAAAGATTATTACGTATTATTGTGTAATTAATTTTTATATTATTAAATTTATAAGTAGCTTAATATTCAAGAATTTATAAAGTAATTACTTACTTTAAGATATTTAAATGTATTAAAATTAATATTTATTGTATGTAAAGGTTTCCTGGGAA
>LUGF01043206.1:38665-49770 GCA_001625245.1 Calycopis cecrops
TACTGAGTCACTTCTGCGATGTTAATCTATAGAATGTCATATCATTGTCATCTGAATGTCATCGACACATTTTTGGCTTGGTATAGCTTCTCTATACGTAGTAATATTAACTCAATGTCTATAATAAGCGTTTTGGACTTTAAACTAAAATGTGCTTAGAGCCGTGCGAATAGGACTAATACTAAGACTTACAGAAACTAAAAAAAAGAGTGTGCTTTAGACCACACAACTGAAGTAAAACTTAATTATTAATTTTCATTACCGTAGTTACAATGACATAACATGTCACATGATATTTATTTTTTAAATACAAAAAAGTTTCCCTTGAACCGAATTTGAATTTAAATGAAAACTTCCATTGGCCTCGCCCGATCACAATTTTTTGTAACGCCCTCGCCAGGTTACTCCCCATGTCAAGCGAGAGCATAAAAGTTTTATTTCAAAAAGTGTGCAGTCTGCCTGCACCACTTCTTCACGTCTACGCGTGACCGGTGGTCTACGTTTTTGAGTCTATACGCTAGCCAACGTATCTATGCGTTTCCCACTGAACCCGGCACCTTTTACCAGCAGCGACCGTGGTCTATACAAAATATACGTTGCCAAAGGTACAGAAATTCGTACGTATGAAATGAAAAACATGCTGCTAAAATGCCCAACTGGTCAGTTCAAAATTATCCCAATGACATATTGACATATATGACATATTATGTGTTCCTGGTATGACGAACATCGGTCAATGAACGTAAGAGAATGAAAATCCCACTAAAAATCGCATGCGCGTGGATCTCACAAACGGAAAGCCTCATTCACATTCAATTCCCGGATCCAACACATATTTTATGCGACCCCAATATTATTTGTTGACAACGCTGAAAACAACCGTGCCGTCGGTAAACTCATCATATCTGGTCATATCGACGTTTCAATTTTTCATTGTAGTGCTCAGTTCATAAAAATCTTTAGATATTTCAAGGATCTCTTGAAATTTATCTCTTGAATATTAAAAATCGGGAGACGCCGAGTATTCCCTGAATTAACTGTTTAATTAAAAGGTAATAAAAATAATGTTATTATCAGAACTGCGTAGTTTAAGGAACTGCCATCTCGTAGATATTTAAGGTACTTCCATGTGAGTACATACAAAGTAAAATTACCTCTAGGTCTTAAGTACTGCAATTATACATATACAAGAGGGCGTCAATAGTTGTAAAATCATAGTACATATTATTCATTCATAGTTTATTAAATGTTTGATAAGTTTATAACTATGGTTTATCTAACGTTTTAGTTTATTATTCTACTGCATATTTCTGTCTAGGACTCTGCAGGATTCGGGAACAGACGCCTCTGTAACACCAACATTGATCACATCACAAGTCTATCAAGACATAGTGTATGTGGGATTCTAGAGTTACGGCCGATATAGAAATGAGAAAAAAAACAGAGCTATTTATTTTTTATAAAAGGGGGCGAACTGTTATAAGGGTTTTGTCAAATGCCTTTTTAAAAAAAAACTTTATTGGAATTAGCTTGATTTATTAACTTAAGGACCTTAATTTGGGAGCCAGGTGCCTCGCGCGGATGATGGATCTAGACTGACTTAAGTGTCCAAGCCAATCTATCTAGTGTAAGGGATATTGAGGATGTCGGCGTTATTATATACAGAGATAGTATATAACAGAACGAGCAGTCGGAACCTTCATAATTGTCATACCGATGCGCTTCCTTTCCCCTTCCACTCCGATGAACCACAGGCTACTTATAGGCCGCACGAAACATGACAATATAGCTGTCCCTGTACGAAAGTATTATTTGGGCGAGAGGTATACCTTTCTTCTTGTGCCAACACAATTCTACTGAAATGTATCGACCTAATTAACTGCAGATACTTTGTCACAGCTTTCTATAAAAGGTAATGCTGCATTGTAGAAGAATGTGTTCCAGTCATGACAGCTCGTAAGACCTCCTCAAGCTCAATGACATCGTGTCGGAAACTTTTCAGTTGCCGCGCGTGAGCTTCTCCCCTCCTTCAGAGGTGGGGAGAAGAGGACACCCGGTGTCCTCTTGCCCAAGATAAAAATAGCATACCTAACTAATTTTAATCGTTATCGGGGTGCCTTCTCCCATCAGCAGGAAATAGGTGGATCAGCTCCCCTATCGACCACAAATTACAGAGGCGCGTCTCCAATGCCGAGCCTCTCATATCGATGAAGCTGCATCGGCCTTCGCCTTCAGCATAGTTTCCATGTATAAAAAAAAAACAGCAGCCGAATGTACAAGATTGGGGCCCACTCTCTCTCTCTCTCTCGTCTCCTGTCCTGTCACTCACACAAGACTGTACGGCGGTGTGTGTGCGTGCGTCAAGTAACGGAACTTCTGGTGCCATTCGTGCTATGAAAAAATTATTACCAACTTATGTATGTATTTCGTTTCATACAAAATGTGTGCTAGCGACCGCAAATATAAGTTTATCAATGTTGAATACCAGACTTTTCGATGACATGTTTGCAGTTTCCAAATCCCACCTTACATTACAGCTCAGGTAGCTCGTAACTGGCATACACTAAACCAAAACAATACATTATGCCGAACTACGACATATCTCGTATTCTGTTAACTCGAATTTGGCACAACATAGGATGTATGTCTTAGGTGCCAAATAGATAAGTTACAGAACATAAAATAGAAATTATAAAGCAGACATTTTTTGTAACATGTTCTTAGAAACTTTTGTATTTTTTTTTGTTCTGTCATCATCGCCTCTGTTTGTTTTGGTTACAGCTTCTTTCGTGTCGATCATTCGGGTCAGTTCGGGACATACAGTACCAGGCTCACAGAAGTACGTAAGAGAACTCGCGCCTCGCTGAGCGCGGTCAAAGTTCATTATCACATTGATCCGTTTCCGATATTGTTAGAAAAAGACGGTACTGCAGCAGTGATAGTTAAGTTTATTAATCTGTGGTGATAGTGTGGGCGGAGCTGGTCAGTATTGCAGACTGCTTGTTGTTGTTGTTGTTTTATTGTTGCCTAGAGCTCTATAATATAATATATGTTATAGCGATAAGTAGCCACGCGGCTTTGCAGCTGAATTGGGCAGGTACGACTGGGGAGGTACCTCTCGCTTAGTCGGCTTGTTCGCCTTTTCCTGTACAAATTTCTCCAATTTTTAGATAATATCCGGCGTGGTGGACCGGTTGCTCTAGTCGAGAGTCGTCTTTAAAGGACTTGCTTCAAAAGGTTGTGCCAAGTTCATTTTTTTTAATTATTAGTATTTGTTATTTAATTTTTATTATTTGTTACACATCATCATCATCAACAACAGCTAAAAGACATGCACTGCGGGACAAAGGTCTCCCCCTAGAGTGCAGGCATGGAACCCATAAGAAGTGCTTAGATTACCTTCTGCCAACCATTTATCTTGCCATACAATAGTGTATTTCAAGTCGAGACCGACTGCAGCATTATATATGTTGATAAATTATTGCCTAAACGTTACCGAGGACTAATACCTATATAATAAAAAAGTATCCTCAAAATCCGTCCTGTAGTTTTTGCGTGAAAGTCACACAACAGACAGACAAAAATCTTCTACAGTTTTATTACATGTATAGATTAGTTAGAACTTGTCCTTTACTTGTAAGAGTATCGATGCGACTAGCCAGAGATGAACATAAATTATAAAGATTATGAATGTAATTTTATTGATAGGTGACAATTTTGATGATTATGATGATATAAAAGTCTGAGACCTCCTAACGAGAAGGATGAAATGGAGGCTCTATAATGACTATCCTAGGTTAAATACGGCAATGTTCTTAAATTATGCCGAAGCCCTGAGGAAGTGACACCGTTCGCGATGTCGTAGATGATGTCTATATGACCTTAGGAGTTTACCACTAGCTCAAGTAATACTAGTTAGTAATTAAATTAAGTTAATTTAATTAATTAATGAGGCGAGGTAAAAGGTTAATAATATCTGGCTCAATGGACCACATACACACAGAACTACTAGGATGAACTTCTATACATATAATAAAATCGTCAGAAAGTCAAAACTGTAACATGGAATATTTTTTATGAGAATACTTGGGGCGTGATCTACTATCGATATCGAGACCAAAAATTTTTAGAATTTTTATCTGTTTGTCTGTAGGTATGTCCGGGTTAAACTCAAAAAGTACTGCATGGATTTACTTCAAATCTTGCATAAATATTACTAACAGGTCGGGTCAATATATAGGCTGCATATTATATCTCGATATTTTCACGGGATTGAAACTTATGCGGGTGAAAACGCGGCGCGTAACTAGTTTGCTATAAATTAAAAAGAGCATAAACCCGATTTATAAACTGCAAGAGTTTTATAGTATAAGAAGAAACGAACACTCGTTGTTTTTTCATGCTACCGACTCGCGACGTCCATAAATATCCACATCCCAATTCCTCCTTCGCTCTCCACACTGTCATATCTGTATAATTTCTACGCATACGCATTGCTCCTCCTTTCCTTTTTTTCTACCTACAAGATAGAATTGCAATAAATCCAGTTTATTTAATGTTGGACCACACTGGCGTGCATTTTGTTACCGGTCTGTTTTCGTGTTTTGGTGGTAATTTTTGCACTGCACTTCACCAGGCTGTCATAAATGGTCAGAGATATCGGACAACTCGATTGCATTTCTATGACGTGGACGAGGGGGGTACTAGCGATACGCAGTGGTTATATTCATTTCACGTCGTCATTTGAACTGTATGTGTTTTTATGAGGTGTGAGTGCAACCGGTAGAGCTCTTTGGCATCCGTCGTTTCTGGTACGAACTGGGCGTGGCCGCTGCAACTGCCCCTCTCTGAGAAATGGGGTGAGGTGCCCCCCTTTATACTACCTGCGTATACCGCTGTTGTGTCAATATGGTGCACCGGAGACAGGCAGTGACAGCTGTGCCGTCGTGTATCGTGCGGTGTGTAAGTAGTCGATGGCCCGTGGAGTGAAGTGGAGGACGGAGGGCAACGCATCTGCATAACCTCTATGCGGATGTCTATGGGCGTCGGTAGTCATGAAAATGGCTCCGACTGCTCGTTGGCCCCCCTACTTATATCATAAAAAAAAACTCAATAAACAAGAACTTAAGACAACAAATCCTCTGAGGCCTCTTAGCAAGAAAGCTGAAATGGAGGCTAATTCGTCATGAAAATAGCTCCGATTGCTCGTTTGCCCCTTTATATTATAAAAAAAGTAACAGTCAGGACACCTGAGGACTCTACTTTTCTATCCGTCTCTTACAAACCGCATTTAATGCGATTGCATACGAATTAGCAGTCGTCAAATCTGTCTTTGTATCTATATTAAATTTGTTATTTCTCAGCATTGGTCAGTTTTAAGTATTATATTGTATTTCATTTTAAGTCCTAATCTATAGAAGTATATTTTTTATGCCCTCGCTCCCTTTTTCAGCCACGTGAAACGTTACGCCTTGGCATAGCACAGTGCCTTAGCTCCGATATGACGTAGACACCACTAGCGCATGTATTATGACACGCGTTGTATCAGGTTAGCATCTCGTTACTTTGCTGATCGATCTATAAGACGCAAGTGTATATAATCTCTCTAGGACTCATGTTACCCTGGTATCACTTGCAATACAGAAATGGCAATGCAATGGCGTGCAATTGCATGAATGTAAATTGCAAGGTGCCGGATCTTTTTAAAAAGCTATATATAATTTCCATTTGCTTAAAAAAATTAAAGAAAGTCTTGAAACACATAAAACATATTTTTTCATTATATTTGTTTGAATTCTGTTCTATTCTGATGAATGAATTCATATCTGCTTTCTCGTCTCTTCTTTTCTCTTCAACAAACCATCGTTGAGTCACAAGTCGCGCGAAACGCGTCAGAGTAACTATCACTTCACGGCGGTGTAAGCTCTGCGCGAGAGGGATACATCCCCAGACGTGTGTCGGCCCAATTCTGCTGTAATGCTGCCTATCAGTCAATCAGGGAGGGTCGTGCAAATCAAAGCAGTAATAACGCTGCTCGTTGGCAAGGCCGCCTGTGTACCATGTGACAGCTTCAACATAGACATACAACATATTTTTTTTTTACTTTGGTGACTTTCAGTCTAGACATTTAGACTTGCAATACTAGGACAGCATAAACTCCAAAGAGATATAAACTAACGACATAAGCCACTGATCTCTATACAAATATCGACGGGATAGCAAAGACTGTAGTCGAGATTGACGTCACTTGAATAATCGCGATCATCTTTCATGACCGACAAAATAACTTAAATATAGCTCAGAGCGCGTGCGCGATAATGTTCCATGTGGTTTTTTATATATTAAGGTTACTAAACGGCGCAATTCATTCATTATGATGATATAAAAGTACGTAACGTAAATTCAACGTGTAAATTGGTGACGTGTCAATGTGGTTTCTCTCTTTCTTCAACAGCATTACCAGTGATATTATGAAACACAATGACCGTGTACCAAGACATTCGCTTACTCCTGCATCAACAATTATTTCTGCAATCAACAAAGACTCATTTTGCATGATACAAGATCAGCAAATTCTCATTTTTTTTAAATCTTTCAATATGTTCTGAAATATTCAAGTTTAATCTGAGAAGTAGAGCTGGATTTATGAACTAAATTAAGATACACTGAGGTATATTATTGTGAGGCAGGTCAGGCAGTTTTGTTTACGTCTTAGTGCACTATGTATGCCTGGTAGTAACAGGACAGCTTAACCCTTTCAGTGCGGATGACACGGCAGCCGTGTCCTACATTTCTTTAACATGCGGCGTATGACACGGGAGCCGTGTCATTTTTAAATCGATTATATCTCCCTCAGATTACATTTTAAAAGGTTCAACCCTGAACATAACTTTCATAATTTTCATCAAGCATCAAGCCTGTATGCTTCGTTTCTGAATATTCTATGAAATAGAAAAAAAATAGGGAATGTCAACCTTTTATAAGCTGTATCAATAATAACTTTTAATTAGGCGCATTAAGAAAATGTCACTATTGGGTCACTCTAGACCTCAAATACATGTATAAATCAAAATGGAATGGAAGGAAAGAAAAGGCTTTTAAATATTTACATTAGATTATTGTTTTAGATATGATATAATATGGTCAATTTGTCATTGCTAGTTTGTAGCCTGGTTCAAGTGGCGGCTTTTTGAAAGATTTCAAAACCCAAAATGTAAAAACAGTGAATAGCCCAAGAGCAGGTTGCAAAAACACTGAACGATCGATTGACAGTGTAAAATGTTGTTTTTAATAAGTACTTATATAGAGAAAAATGCTACCATTGTATGTCCGGGAAAACCTTGTTTTAAATAAGTCTTAAATACATCGTCTCCAGAGCTATTTTCTTACAGTAACTATATCAATGGAGTAAAGACAGCTATTACAAGACACATAAAACTTATGAACAAATTTCGTCCGAGCACATAATGATATTTTTTGTTCTCTTATAATAATTCTAATAATGAAGGTAGAATTCTAATAATGTAGGTACTATTTATAGGTAGGTTTATTTTTTTATTGATCGGCTAGTATTTTTCCAGCCAGGTCTCACTTCACAAGTCACAACGTGCATAAAAAAGCTTGCAAAAAAATAGTGAGTGCGGCTGTGAAACAATAACCCTAAAGATGAATGAATGTGTTTTATAGAACAATGACGAGTTTATTATAGTTTTTTTTATGGTATAGGGGGCAAACGAGCAGGTAACTAGTGACTACCGCCGCCCATAGATACCCGCAAAACTAGGTGTCTTGCAGACGCGTTGCTCTTTTCTTGAAGATCCCTAAGTCGTATCGGATTGGAAATACCGAGGAAGGCAGCTGGTTCCATAGTACTGTTGTACGCGGTAAAAAATGGCGTTTATACCGCACAGTACTACATTTAGGAATATCGAGATGGTGGGCATGGAACTTTGAGTTCTGTCGCGATGTCCTATGATGGAACTCAGCTGCTGGTATTAAGCCGAACAATTCCTCGGAACACTCCCCATTGAAAATACGGTAAAAGATGCAGAGGGAACCGACATCTCTCCGTAGAGCAAAAGGATCGAGCTGCCCGGAAATAACAGGGTCATCAACGATTCGAGTCGCTCTACGTTGAATACGGTCAAATGGATCTAGCTGATATTTCGGGGCCCCTGCCCAAAGGTGGGAGCAGTACTCCATATGCGGGCTGATCTGCGTCTTGTAAAGTTGCAGTCGGTGGGCTGGTGTGAAGTACTGCTTAGCCCTACTGAGTATACCCAACTTCTTTGAGGCAAGTTTAGCCTTTGATTCCAAATGACCGCGGAACTGAACGTTGCTCGATATGTTGACTCCTAGTATTCCGATGCTAGCAGTGGCCTTCAGGGGAGTGTTTTCAAAGCGAGGAGATACGACAAAGGGTGACTTTTTTGCGGTAAACGCGCAAACTTGTGTCTTCTGGGGGTTAAAGCGGACTAAATTTAGTCGGCCCCATTCCGAGCATTTGGACAATAAAGCCTCGACTTCAGAAAGAAGTTTGTTCCGATACTCGGTGACATATTCCCGGGAAATATTGGAGCGGCCAGTATATAAAGCGTCTCCGGTGCTGTCATCTGCATAACAATGAAGGCCGCTAGTTTGCAGCATGTCATTTATATGCAGAAGAAACAGCGTAAGAGAGAGTATACAGCCTTGGGGCCTAGTTTGTATTATAGTTCTCAAACAAAGTGTGTGAATACAATTTTATGGTTCCTTTTTGTGTATTAGGTTTATGAAATCAATAACATCAGATATGAGTATTTACGAGTCAACTAAGAACATTCACAAATCAAATAATTACATCGTTTTATAAACTTGTATTGGTCTGAAAACGTACAAAAAACAAAAAAAATACTAACATAAGTACCAAATACAATAATCATAACATAATATAGAATAAAGGTAATTTAATTTGGAAACTCATTTCAATATTGTAGATTCTTATTTTATTACATATAACTTATACAACAACTGTCCCGTATTTCAAAATGGTCAAATACTTAGGAGTATATCTTGACGAAAACTTGAGCTGGTCATGCCAAGTCAAGGAGGTTAGTAGAAAAGTGTACGCGACATGGCACAATTTCAGACGTCGACAGTTTGTACTTCCCATCTCCACTAAAATCTCAATTGCAAAGTCTTTATTCCTCTCGATCATAGACTACGCCGATACCTGCTATACAAATCTCACTGAAGAACAGCTAAATAAACTTGAGCGGCTCCAAAATCTATCAATCAGGTTCATATTTGGCTTGCGTAAATATGACCATGTCTCTGAGTTTCGTACAGTACTCAAGTGGCTGCCTATCCGACTTCGCCGGAATGCCCGAATTCTCTCGAGGCTTTATGGCATTCTTTATAGTCCTAAAGTCCCAGTCTATCTAAAAGAAAAATTTACGTTTCGTGTGCCATCATCCAAAAATCTTCGCTCTAATGACAAGTTACTTTTAGATATGCCAGCCTGGCATAGCAGCTACTACAATATGTCATTTACTGTCAGGGCTACTATATTGTGGAATGCTCTGCCATTGGAAGTCAAGCGTGCAAAAAATTTAGAATCATTCAAAAAATAAGTTAAAAATCATTATTTAGATGTGTGCGGTCAATGAGCTATTTACTCATTTATTTATATAATTTATTTTCCCATATCCATTCCATCTGTGCTAATTATATTGTACTATATGTATGTAGGTATATAATATATTTATATGTGTATGTGCATGTAAGTAATATGAATGTACGTATATTGTGTAATTTTATATAATTATATTTTTGTATTTTTTATTTGATTAGGTCAAAATTATTATTATTAAGTATTATTTTTTAATTAGTTTGTAAGTTGATGATATTCTAATTACCGTATTTTTATGTATTCTGTTTCTTTTGGTTTCTTTTTTTTCCTTAATTGTTTCCTACCTAAATAGTTATGTTTTCTGTTTCCTCTCACACGCACAAGGTTGTCTGGAAGAAATTGCCCCTTATGCAATAAGACCGCCTTTTGTGTGCATAAAATTTTGCCTCAAAATTACTTTTAATATTTTATTATTTGTATATGTTTTGTGTACACAATAAAGTATATTTCTATTCTATTCTATTTCTTATAAAAGGTTTGGTACATCTGAATAAAAAATCGCTTACCTTCCAAATTACGGAAAATACTTGGTAAATCTTTTCAAATACCACTCAAAACAACTTTAACCTTCCGTTTACATCCGTGGTTTAACTTTAACTGAATGGATTAAGTCTCTAAACTTGTAAAAGAACAAATGTTTAAGCACATGGCGGGTGACACGGTAGCCGTGTAGTCAACTTCTATGGCTTATGACACGGCTGCCGTGTCACGACGTTTTTGTACGCCGCCACCGCTGAGAGTTTTGAAAAATATTCACCGCAGCGAAACGGTTAGTTAAATCGACCCTAGTCATTCCTATTGCGATAACATTGACGCAATGGAATTCAAATGAATTCTGATTCAGACCGAATCAGAATTCAGAATTTAGATTTATGTAGATATTTTTAAAATCTGGGCACGGAAGACGTGGTTGGCCGAGCTTTGCTTTGTTGTATTAAAAAAAAAAAATACGAAAATACTGCTGATCTTGATCAGTTTAAATTCTAAGTTTACTTAGTAAATTGTTCACACATAAAAACGTTACTTAAAACTCAGTGCCACCTAGTAAAATTCAGATGCACTGCGTCCAACGTATGTCCAGGTCATTCGTGTGAGTATCGTAACAAGGCACAAGATGGCTCTTCTATCGCATTCTTTTCTAGGGAATCTATAAAAAGTACGTTCGTCTTACGAAAATAATGTTTCTATCACAGTGCGTAAATTGCAAAGTTTTGTATATTGAAATGCTAATTAAATAATGGTTTCGTCATATTAGTAAGTTACTGTCTAATCAAGCTGATCTAAGTAGTTGTTTCTTAGATTATTGTTATCTTTAAAGATTTGTTTAGATGAATGGATCAATATAATATATCATCTAGGGGCACGGTAGAACTTCTGCTGAGTCAAGAGAAAAATAGGATACACAGCTATACTAACCTTTTTAGGCCTTATTTAA
>LUGF01043206.1:54578-69774 GCA_001625245.1 Calycopis cecrops
TAATGTAGATACATTAGAGCAAAATTATATAATTAAAACTTACGTCGTTTTCAAAGCTATTTTCTTTAGTTTAGTATAAATCCTTATTTAATATATATAATCTAAATGAGTTGTTAGTTAGCTTAGGCGTTAAATGCAGCGCCAGCTTTCATTCCTTGAGATGCCTATAATATTCGAGGAGTCCTTCAATTTCACTAGGATCTCATCATCACGTCGTGACCGAGCATTGGGAGCACCCGCATACCACCATACAATAAAAAACATTCCGAAGAATTGATAACTTCTTCATTTTTGAAGTCCGAAATCCAGGCGGGCGAAGCTGCGGGCGGAAGCTGGTCATAAATATATGTAAAGGTCTGTAGTATTACTTGTCTGATTTTACTGGGTCTAGCTATTATATATCGCAGCGATGCACATCACGTGTTGTAAAATCAATATGAGGCTGCGCACATTGAAAGAGAAATTGATGTGACGTCACAAAATTATAATACTCCATGCTGTTCCCGCGCAAACGAGTAATGGGATCACCCGACGACAAGAAACAAGAAGAGAAGACTACAGATGGCAAAGGCTAAACCATAGAGCTCAATAGCCGGCAATTCCACAACTTTTCTCTATTGATATTGCGTTGTTATCAGAACTCGGATACCGCGAAGATCGAAACTCGATCTAAATGAAACTTTTTTTGTAATTATAAACTAAATATCATATGACATGTTATGTCATTGCAACTATGGTCAACCAATATTTGTAAAACTAGCTGCGCCCCGCGGTTTCCCCGCGTAAACTTCGACCTCGTGAAAAGAATATTATCCCGTGGCATCCTATAGGAACATTCATTCGGGATAAAAATATTCTATGTGTTAATCCAAGTTACCCTCTACGAGTGTGTTAAATTTCATGAAAATCGATTCAGCAGTTTTTACGTGAAGGAGTAACAAACAAACAAACATACAAACTTTCACATTCATAATATTATAGGCTGGGATAGGATATGATAGGATAGGATAGGATGGGATATGATAGGATTAGTATTAGGATTAAGATTAGGATTTAAATTAGGATTTGGATTTTCAACAGTATTCAACACTTCATCATAAATACGTGCGTCTCATAAATGTGTCAAATACATGGTAGTGTGTGTGAAGTTTTATTTACATATTTTAAAAACATTATATATTGGCGTTCTGCACTTCTCTTACACGTAAACTACAAGTGTGCCAAATGTCATACTCCTCCGTCCGCGCAATTTTCGTAAAAATGTTCCCGAAGTTTTTGCTTCACGTATTAATATAGATATAGATATCCTTCTTATTTTTGTCAATTTCATATTTTATAACGATTATGGGTAGAACTTGACAATAAATGACTTCACTGCATTTTTAACGTGTATAATAGTTGTGGCAGACCGAAAAATTTGAAAAAAGCTGAAAGTCTTACAGCATATGCTTATTCTACAGCTTATGCTCCTAAGACTTAAAAACGTAAAAAAAAACAGAAAAAAAGAAATAAATCTTATGAAACACGAAGAAGATGAAGACTTATGCTTACAGCATAGTCAGATAATATTAAAAAAAATATAACCAATTTATAGTTTCCTATTTTTTTTTTCTTTGGCATATTTTTATAGGCGGAGTTTTAGTGAGCGAGTCTTATGACTTATCCAAATACTCCGCTTTAAAGTGACGGTCACGTGGTCACGTTTTTTTATGCGACAGGGGGCAAACGAGCCAGTGGAAATTGACCATAGCGCCGCCCATAGACGTTCGCAAAATTAGGATAACTTGCAAGCGCGTTCAAGGTATGATCTTTTATTGAAGGACCGTCATGTTGGATACGAAATACCGAGGCGGTTGGTTCCATAGTACTACGTAATATCGATAATTTAATATCTGTGGACTTTTACACACCACATTAGTCTAGCTGCTAGCCCCGTGGTAAGTACCGTCAGGACTTGTGTTACGGGTACTAGACAACGGTATACAATGTTTTATGATTTTTATTTTTTTTAATGTAATTATTTTATAATAGAAATGCATATAATAATACCTGACATAGGCGGGATTCGAACTCCCGACCCNNNNGCCAGCCGGTTGTCAAAAAACTGGCCAAGTGCGAGTTGGAATCTCACACGAAGGGTTCCGTACCTTCAGTGTATGGGCACCTCCGCGAAGTGTTTCCATTTTTTTTTTATTATTTGTTGTTAAAGTGGCAACGGAAATACATTTGTGAACATTTCAACTTTCTAGCTCTCACGGTTTATGAGATACAGCCTCGTGACAGACGGACGGACAGCGGAGGCTTAGTAATAGGGTTCCGTTTTTACCTTTTAGGTACGGAACCCTAAAAATGGCGTTTAAACTGCACTGTTGCGGATTTACCATTTCGAATTTTCTACGATCTGTGAACAAGCTGATTGCACGCATGGTGCTACGATGTAATCTGCAGTTGTGCGAATGTATCTAAGCTACAGATCTCTAAGACTTCTCGCAGGAGGTAGTGCTACGCTGCATGCATGCATGTAACCGAATTGGACCGGCACGACCAGTGAGGTACCTGTCGCTTACACGAAAACAGGGTAAAGTAACAGCTGTGCTGTCGCGTTTCGTGTGGATGTGGTTAAGCAGTCGGTAGCCCATAAAGAGATGAGGACGACGTATGTTTATAGCCCCTGTGTGGATGTCTATGGGCGTCGGTAATCATGAAAATGACTCCGATTGCTTCTTTGTTTACTTATACTATAAAAAAAATGTTATTTTTCATCGGCTTATCTAGATATTATGTACTTTATCGTGTAGTAGGTACATTTGCTAAATTAGTCTAAATATTCCTAGTGATATAAAAAATGCATTTTTATGCATGGCTCCGTACACAACCAAGAATTTGTCACAATATTTAAAGCTAAAAAAGAGACTGAATTGACTTACCTATGTGATAAATTCACCAAAGATGAACTCTATTATAAACGAAATAAGAACTTGCCAAATGTGTCTAGGAAGTGAAACACAGAGCTGATTGAAACTCTTGTCAAGAGGTGGCGCTATATTGAGAACACTCTACGAACATGCTTTTTTTGCATTAATACCAAAATATTGCAATGTATTCTCATTATTATAAATTTATATATTTTCATCAGATTCAGATCAATTTCATCTCCTCGAATTCCGGTTAACTTTTACGTCCAGATTCGGGAAAATCCTGGATCGCGCTATCGAAGTTCTTTAGTAAGGCTCGTATAAATAGAGTCTCCAAACACCACATTCTCAGTATTCAAGCGGCAAGCTCCGTGTACAATTTTTGTCCCGTGGGATCTGTATATTTCACGTGCTTTGGCTACCAGGATCACATGACATGCAAGTATATTACACGTTAGGTCTCATATTCACTGGAATACAATGTATGCCCAATCCACGAACTGGTGTCGTAATGAATCCAGTAGATACAGTATACTTTTAGTATTCTATAAAATATTATATCTAAAAAATCTTTTAACTTGATGTACTATCTCCATATAGTGTGTTATAAAAGAATACAATAAAACAATAGCGCCGTAAAAAGAAAACAGGGACTGTTACTACTAAATAACTACTTACTTTCAAACTGTTCTATGATCCGATCAAAAAATCTTTCCATCACAAATCTCAATAGAAAACATTTAGATAGTAGAATTTCATACAGCCTGCATTTATTACTTACAAATAGGACAAAGTCGGATCGGATTTGGATTTTTTTTTTTTTTTTTTTTATGATATAGGGGGGCAAACGTGCAGTCAGGGGCATTTTCGTGACCACCGACGCCCATAGACATCCGCATAGACTATAGAGGCTATACAGATGCGCTGCCCTCCTTTCTCCTCCCACCTCCATGGGCCACCGGCTACTTACACACCGCACGAAACGCGACAGCACAGCTGTCACATCACGCCGGTCTCGTGTAAGCGAGAGGTACCTCCCCGGTCGTGCCGGCCCAATTCGGCTGCATGCAAGCATGCAGTGTGGCACTACCTCTTACAAGATAGGCTAAAACCACCAATTATCTTGTGAAAGCGAAGAATTTACTGTAATACCCGGTTAATCTGCAAAGTTACGTTCATGTATAACACATGAAAAGACTAATCATTTATTTCAAAAATCTATTATTTAAAAATCAAGCACAAAACATGCAAAAAACAAAAATTTTGCACGTATTGCAATAAAAAAATTTTGAATGGTTTTATTGTTTTTGATAGTTAGTAGAAACTAAATTGCATTACAGTAGCCAAAACTGTCTTAAAGTTTAAACAACTTTATAAGTAACTCGTTTGAAATAATAAATCGGACTGCCATAATCAGGGTGGTAATTCTTAATGTTTGGAGGAATCATTTAAGTGATGATTAAATATTTTTCCCAAAAACCTTCATTATTTTTCCCAAAAACAATGATGCGCAAGTCACTATACGGACCAATCAGGCATGGTTTCAATGTTGCATCGGGGTCATGCGATGAACTATTGTTACCAGGATATTATAACATTGAAATTCTATTCTCAATCGTGGTAGTTCAATTTTCAAATGTTATACATTCCATATTATAATTGTGATCATCAGATATTTTCACTATACGGACCAAGTCACTATACGGACCAATCAGGCATGGTTTCAATGTTGCATCGGGGTCATGCGATGAACTATTGTTACCAGGATATTATAACATTGAAATTCTATTCTCAATCGTGGTAGTTCAATTTTCAAATGTTATACATTCCATATTATAATTGTGATCATCAGATATTTTACAGCCACATGTCTGTTTGAGATAGCGCCATGCAGCATTGCCAGCGAATGTAATTTACCTTAAATAATGCATTTCGTGTGGTTTGTGAGTTTTGCTGAGGCCCATTTGAAGGGATGATACAAGGATGAAAAATCTTCAAAATGCGATTATAGGCGAGTAGTACACATCAAAATTCTCAAACTGCTGACTTATATAATTAAAATAAAGTGAATTCGAGTTGGCCCTATCCATTTTCCTGTTTTCTTTGGTTTAATACCACAGTAAACGCCATGCGCTCTAAGTTTTCTGAACATAATATCAACATTAACAACAGTACATCTTCACGGCATGATGACTAGTAAAAACTAAAAAAAAGTTGAAACCGCTTAGCAGCGGGTGATGACCAAATGTGTCTGGTAACAGACGTTTAAATACTATATTACAAAAACTGCATGCCAGCCGGCGCCCGGATATCAGTCGTGTCTTTCATTTCATGGCGTGCGGCGGGCGGTGGCATGGCAAGGCGAGACTTCAATAGAACTGCCGTGCTCTGGTGCGAGTTCTGGAAAGAAAGACAGTGAAAGTTGTGAACTGAATGTCGATCAATAGATAAAGCGCTACAACATTAATTCGCTTACGCCTACTCGTCTATGCAAGCCTAGTACTGTTTTGATAAGGCCGCCCTAGTAACATCGAGTACAATTAAGTTGCTGATTAAACATAAAACTTTGCATATTTTAAGTTCAATTTATTATCACTGGTCGTAAATAGAAGTCCTCTGGGGTCATAATGTGCTAGTTATAGGTCAGATGTTGACCTCGATTAAAACTTTAATGTTATCATTTGAATGTGTGTATCACACAGTATTATCATAGATGGTATTAATTAAATAAAAAGAACAACTATATTGAAAATACGTTACGATCAAATTTAGCTGGAACCATAAAGCTTGAATTTTATAGCCGATTCGGCTATATTTTAATGACAGTGTTAATCAATACCTTCTAAGGCTTTAGAGATTTCAAAATTCAAAATCTATGTATGGACATTGTTGACATTTTGCGAAAAATTTCAACAGGTTGAAAACGGTCACAAATCCTATTTAATATTTAAAAAAAATCTGCACTCGCAGACATTATTTTCTTGTAGTAGTAGTATTGTGTGTAGTTGTTGTTGTTCGTAAGTAATTAATATTGTATGCACATAAAACAAATAATTTGTTAGTTGTAGTAGTATGTAATTAATAAATAGAATAGCAGTCACTTTCTATGCGTAGCCCTGTCTAGTGTCTAATACTAGGTCGGAAGTACATTAGTTGTGAAATCACCTAAGTGTTGACACTTGCTGATGACAACCAGGCTGGATGGCGCAGTGGTTAGGGCTCGGAGAAGCGGAGCATGTCGCGCCAGGGGTCGCGGGTCTAAATTCCCCCTTGATCATGGAATTTTATCTATGTGTTATATGTATTTATGTAATAACAAATAATTTATAAAACGTATTAAATATATTTTCGTTGTCTAAAGAGAAGTACGGCACTTATCACGGGGCTAGACTAACGTGGTGTGCAAAGTCCACAGATATTATTATTGTTATTACGTTATTTTTCTCGAATTTCGTTGGTATACTGATATGCACGGGCCTAAGCCAAGTTATATACCAGGTTCTAAATTATTTATATTATTATTAAGCAATAATTTAAAAGCGCGACAGCGCAGCTGTCACTTTACGCCGGTGTCGTGTAGGCGAGAGGTACTTCTCCGGTCGTGCCAGCCCAATTCGCACTACCTCTTACTTAATTATACTTAAATCGATATAAAAACGTTATCGTTAAAACTGCTCCTGCCCAAAAGGCCCGTGAGTGGAAATATGAGCGAAACGCGTCACCTATCACTGGTATCCTAACACTCGAGATGTTTACTTCCCCTGTTACATTGGAATGTCAACTACAGTTGTCTCGACTGTCCGGTGCACTTCGAAGAAATACTCGAAATGCCGGCCACATAAGGGCCACAGCACACAAGCGACTTTTAGACGCGGTAACCGGACTTTGCAACTGCATGAAGGTGAAGTCGCAGGATTTAGCGCCTCACTGCGACCGGTCGCAGTAGAGAATAGCGATCTCGCGACTGAATTTGGACGAATTGACATTAATTGACATACATTTTTAGCGTCTGGTGTCTTGAAGTGTGCGCTATCCGCGTCTAGTGGCTGCATTCAGCTTTTAAAAAGAGTCTAAGTGGTTGTCCACACTGCGAGAAATATGGGCGCGGAAATGTCAAACATATGAAAAAGCGCCTTATGTCCAGACTGCAGTGGCGGCGGCGCGGTCTAGCGCGACTGCACGTGATTGCACTAAGCTACCCATCGCGTCATCATTAAAACAAAACCTTAACTCAAGTGATGTACAGATCATTATTCTATAGACAGAGAGTCGTGTAAACGCTTGTTAGCTCGCGCCTTCCACCTCGCGCGCCCGTCGACGCGCATTAATTGTGGACATGTCGCCGGTTGACGAGTCTAAAAGTCGCTTGTGTGCTGTGGCTCTAATGTGGCGGGCATTTCGAGTATTTCTTCGAAGTGCACCGGACAGTCGAGACAACTGACTTTCTTGTGTGCTGTCGCCCTTAAATATTGTTTATACATCGTATGGGATAGAAAGAATCTTGTTACATGCAGTAGGGTGTTCGCCTTCGTGTTAATAACATCATGTTCGGACGCGGCGTATATCCCTCATCTTGGTTCATAGAGAAACGAAAGCCAACAGTGTACATTAAGAAAACAAATCTATCGCTTCCTGAGATGAAGCAAGCTATAATTAAGGGAATCTCCGAAGATAAAGTGAATTGGGACCTGGCAAATGCTTACCTGGTAACGACGGCTCGAGGAATTAGCAGCGTCCTCGACTCGGACTGGACTACATACAAAGTTAGTATCGGAAAAGACAAAGAAACTATCAGCATCAGCAGCCTGGTAGACATCCAAGAGAATGGCAGCCTCGACCAGACGACAGGCGGGAGTCCCGGCCACGATGCGACAGACTACGACGTGCTACTGCTACTTTTGTTCCTCTACAGGAAGTCACAACTCCATATGAAAGCTCCCACTTACCCACTCGTCCAGAAACTTCGGAATCAGCTCCAGAGTGGGAACACCGCTCTGTTCAGAAGTGTAACTCGCAGCGAGCGCCTCTACCGTTTTGAGGGGATTGCCCAATTACATAAAATTGCAGCTGCTTATGATATGTTTTTCAATCGATTTCCAGATCACCACCAGTCAGCTCTGGGATACTGGACAGGTATAACTAGATTTAAACATTGTGCAGGTCTCATGTCGGTTCGCCAAGTTGCGGATCTGATTGGAGTTGAGGTGAAACATGTTTCTCAACTCATATACCACCGTGCTACGCACTATGAGTTCTCAAAACTAACAGCGGAATCAGATTTGGAAGAGTCAACTGATCCATTCTCATACTTCCCGTATCAGATCGATTTTGGACTCGTGAATAGGTCAGCTTATTCATCAGTTGCTGTTCCCAATACTTTTTGCTTAATGCATATGATAGGCTGTTTCTTGGGATCCAGTCGATCCTTAAATGCCACGATGAATCTTAAAATATTCATTGCACCAATTGTGGCGAATGCATTGTTGGTTGCTGTGGCTTGCAAGAAAAACAACAGCGGAGAGAATGAGGATCTCGCCTTACCATCGCGATCTGCAACTGAGGTATTATCACAGTTTGAAACTGAGTTTTTAGAGTTTCATCGCATTAATGTGGTTCACATCACTAATGTGTGCACTCCTGGCATGATCAGAATACTCAATGAGTACAAAGACGACGTGACTCAATGCCGAGAGGGAACCATTGGTAAATTCTTACAGAATTACAAATAATATTTAATATATTACAATAAAACTTTTTGTGGTGGATCTTATATGGTGAATCTTATATGGTATACATATAAGCTCAGGGTGGATAGTAAGCCTGGTCAATATCTAGAACACTTTTTATTCCGGGAAAGTCGCTCATTCATACGGGAAATATAGTAATTATACTTTGCCCAACGGATTTGAAAATTTGAAATAAACTTTCTGTAGTGTTATAATTTTATAAATAAAACTTGTGGTAATATATATATATATATTATATATATTAAAGCAGTACAATCCGTGTGTTAATATATTTACGAAATTGAATATATTTACGAAAACCTAATTGGGGGCGATGATAAAATAGTATTAGAACACTTTTCAATGGGTTTTTTGTTTTTTTTGTGTCTGTTTGTCCATTTGTCTGTTAGTACACGCTAATTTCCGAAACTACTGAACGGATTAAAACTAAACTAGCTCTGCAGGCCCTATTCATATTAACCTCAGAAAGAGAAAGAACCAATGTCGTATATTTAAATTGTTTAACTATTGCGGATGGAATTTAGGCACACTACAAGCAAACAATAACAAATCTTTTTTTTTAATTTTTTTTTATGATATAGGAGGTCAAACGAAAACATCCGCATAGAGGCTATACAGATGCGCTGCCCTCCTTTCTCCTCCTACCTCCATGGGCCACCGTCTACTTACACACCGCACGAAACGCGACAGCACAGCTGTCACTGTAGGCCGGTCTCGTGTAAGGGAGATGTACCTCTCCGGTCGTGCCGGCCCAATGCGGCTGCGTGGCACTACCTCTTATTGAACATGTTTATTTGTAATTATAATTTTATGCCTTTAAGTGATTTCAAACTATCGGAATGTTAAATAAGTGTTTTAATACTAATTATATCTAATTCATTTAATACAATATTCACACAATTTTTTTTTATTTATTTAAGAAAGTAACTACTTAATAAAATATACTAAAACTTATTAATATTACATACAATCACCTAAAAATATCATATTAAATAGTCTATTTTTAATGTGATTTTTGAGAGATTTTTGAATAGCTGGTATTATTATTCACGCACACAGAGACGTAAATGCATAGTGTAAAACAACGCTTGCACGCACACTGGCATATAATTGTTGACTCGTATTCTTTTATGTGGGGCGACGCTCCATCTAGACATTATATAATCAAAGTTTGTTGTTTAATTTGTCCTAAAAGGCAAAGGAGTTATCCATACAGGCGAGTATGCACCGCGCGGTGCGTACTGCACTCTACCGTGCGGCCTCTTTAGCCTGTGGTTCATCTTGGTGGTTGTAATTTTTAAAGCAACATTAGCGTTCCAAATTCAAATCTCATTATTACCCGGCGAAACGCTTCTAACAAAAACACTTATTTTTTAGGCGCACTCTTTGGCGAACCAATGAGCGTTTTTCGAATTGATCAATTCTGAATTCTGTCTGTCAATTCTGAATGAAATTAATGAATAATGCATATAATATATTATCATATTAACACAATGTGACCGCCTCCATACCGTCACTTGCCATAATATTATATTGGCAACGCAGCGAGACGCGAGTTCTCTTACATATTTATGCGAGCCTGGTACTGTATGTCCCGAACTGACCCGAACGACTCGGTGGATTGGATATAGAAAATTGTACACAAGCAGCACAGAAGGGTTAGTTATTTTTTTCTAAGTTATTTTGGTCCTGGGATCCGGGCACAAGAAGGGCAAGGCACTCCACATATAATTGCATAATGTGATAGCTATGCAGTTGCGTTTCGTGTTGTATGTCCGTGTGTCAAAATGTGATGAATCAGTAGGCTAATTCTTGGATAACCCATTGGCGACTCTTTCTTATGTGTTTTTAGACATTTACAGTAGTATTTTTTTTTATATATTATTATTGTTACTACTTCAAGACTTGTGGTCCGTATCCTACTTTATTAGCTTGCACCGACAATAGTCATTATATAAGATTAGGTTATGTATAGTTTAGTACAGTTGATAGCTCGTATTTATTATTCGCTGTTTTCAATTTATACTAGTTCAGTGCCGACTGGCACAAGGTTCAAACTTTTTATGAACCACCAATTTAAAAGAAGCCAGATTTGACTTGAGAATGCACATGAATAATTTGAAGTCAATATTGATCTTATTACTACTACAAATTCTTAAGAGCCCAGCTCTTGTCAGTGGAGTCCCTTCCAAATGTCCCTGTCCTCTGCTAATCTCTTTAGCTCCTCGTACGTCACGACGTTCACCTTCTCCTTTTATTGGTCTACATATGCCCTTCTTGGCCTTCCTCTTCCTCTCCTCGAATTAATATTGATCTTAGGTATGTAATAATAGGCTCCGACCTTATCTTCGCCCTTTATAAACTGTCATCATTCGTCGACATTGACAAGTTCCAAGAAAAAATCATGGCCATACTGATTATTTTTTTATTAAACCCCATTATATAACTAAAATAAATAGAAATAACATTATTATTCAAAATACAAGTTTAATTATTTTTTTATGTAGCTGGTAAAGATATTAGAAACAGACAAGATCAAGAATATATTAATATTAGTATTAAGCAAAGAAAATATATAAAAGTAATCATAATATGTGAAAAATACAGTGTTACCATTAGGTGTTATTTATCATTATTGATCAGATATGATCATCTGTACAAGACAATTCTTAAATGCATTAAAACTGTTGTAGAATATACCAGTTTGTGAGCATATCATGTTATACTTATAATGACTGCACGTTCGTGAGAGTTGATTATTTTGGGAGACATTATTGCTAGGTGGTACCTATGCTAAACTCACTACGGGTTACGCACAGATCATGTTGGAACTTTAAAGTACAATGGGCTATTTTCCTGTATTAAAAATATAAGCTTATTGAATGTAATCTTTAATTAATATGATTTATGAAGTCATTATGTAGTGAAATAATTAGTAAATAATCAATATTTCATTTTAAAATCAATTTTTAAAAATACGTATTTTTATTCATGAGTCACGTGATACGAAACGACTTGAAATTGATTATGACGTCAGTATTGCGTGAGCTCTATGGTACCGTAATATGCGTAGTAACTAAGTTGTCAATTGTCATTTGTCAAAAAGTTGTAGGTCATAATTTTAATATTAAGGTCACTGTTAAATGTTGATACTTAGTACAAATGTTTGTTATTACAAAGAGATTACAAAATAAACAAATGCTACATAATATGAAATAAGTCACATACATAAGTCATTCACTACTTGACATTTAGGATACAGAATATCTACGTCACAGGACGCCATTTTGCTTAAAGAAGCGTTTTCGCGGGTCTTTAAAATTTTGAATTTTGAATTTAAAATTTGAAAGTAAATACTTGTCAGAATAAAAAATTAAAAAATGTATAAGTTCATTGATCACTGATAAACATTCTGGAGTGATTTTTGAAAACTTGGAAAATAGCCCATTAGCAAATTAATTCGCTATCAAGCGAGCCATTTAAAATGTTTTGAAGCGTGCACATTCGGTTTTCTGGACTCTAGTAGTAGTCGCCATTTTATAGTATAAGGGGGCAAATGAGCAATTGAAGCCATTTTCATGACTACCGACACCTATAGACATTCGCATAAAGGTTAT
Source organism: Calycopis cecrops (assembly GCA_001625245.1). NCBI lineage: Eukaryota > Metazoa > Arthropoda > Insecta > Lepidoptera > Lycaenidae > Calycopis > Calycopis cecrops. Next base: position 66,858 of record LUGF01043206.1, read on the forward strand.
GCAGATACATTGCCCTCCTTTCTCCTCCTCCCTCCATGCGCCACCACCGGCTTTAACCCTAACTCAGAGCATAAGGCCCGAACAAATATCCTTTGTGTGGCTACTATTTTACCAGTGTGTGTTTTATACACAGGTGGGCTCCTGTGTATAGAACACAAACGGGTAAAATGTGAACAATATTCATCAGTGCTTCTGACTAGAGAGTAGTACAATGTTATTAGGAAGTTTGCTGGTTTGAAGCATAGCGTTCCTAAGCACAAATGTCAACATGCAACCTTAATGGAGATGTGCTCATAATGTCATCTGAAAGACATAGGCGAATCAAAAAAAAGCCCCGAGATCGCGAACTTAATTACTGTTATATGTTAACTGTTTATAACATGACCTTTAATTTGACCTTTGATTATATACACGTGACGACGTGTATTTATCAAAGCCTATGGCCATATTTGCCTAGTTGATTGGTCTCTTAATACATAGGGACAGATTGTCGTGACCTTGCGGTAACATGGCAATAGGGAAAGCAGTTGTTGTAAATTTACTTTGATTGCATTTAAATTTAATTATTTTTGCGGGAATCAAGGAAGGCTCTATTGAAATTTCATTGAAAAGTTTACTTAAATACGGACCAGATAGTTTCATTCGACCAGGCTATCATAAACGGACAGATATATCAGGAACTTGAATGCGATTGAAGTGGGATGGGGAGGGCGTGATTCGTGCTCTACTAGCTAGTTTAGGAGCCCTCGACGGCCGGACTTTTACTATTTTATTAAATCTAAAAGTTAAATGTTATTTAGAGGAATAAAAGCTGATTAGTGATACTTAGTACGGTTTACGTCAGAGTTGCTCGGTTAATGACCACCGAAATCAAATGGCTCGTCGATGGACGGACGCAGTTGAGAACCAAGGGCTTAAAAGCATTTGCTGTGAGTCTGGAGATTTTTGCCAAACAGCTCTTCTTCTGTAGCTTCCTGCTTTTAGAATTCCAGCGAAATTGAGTTGGTAATGACAAAAGAAGCTTCTCCATCCATCCATCTATTTAAAAGTCAAATTTTATTTGTAATAAAATATTTTACCTTTACCTACCAAAGTAAGAACTATCTAAATTTCATAGTTGTAATCGTTTGACCTGTGTTGGGGACATGCGCAGATAAAACTTCAGGTTTTATGAAATAACGAAGGTCTTAACGTGACTTAGAGAACCAGAGCTCTAAGAGGCAGCTGAGCACGAGCTACGATAGAGTGCTATATTGAATTTACATTTTCATGTAAACCTATCGCCTACCTGCTGTCTCTCTTTCGCATTCACATTTTCTGATATGCCGTAGAACAAGCGCTACACACTCGCGACGTCTGAGCGACGGGGGAGACACTCATAGTTTTTTTTAGTCGAAAAAACAAAAGACTCGGAAACAACATTATTCTTCCGAGTAAACCTGTTTATTTATTCTATTAAAGAAACGAGGGCACCGTAAGCGCGGTAAAGAGGTAAGGTGTAACATTTCACCGGTCACTGTTCACACAATTTCGCGGTTTTTATTTTTGAAGGAGCGCCTTAAAACTTTTCTGGAATCAACTTAAAAGTACAATTAGTGCTTTTTTGCTGTGGACTAGGGGCAAATGACGATGATGTATGGAATTATATTATTGTGCATTGTCTACCGACAACACAACATGCGTTACAGAAACTTATATTTAAAGTTTTCTGATAATAATGCAAAATACACGTTACTTTAAAACTTTACTGGCTAGTCGTAATTCATCTGCGGGGTACCTACCGACACTTATACACATCCACAAATACAAAACGTTTACAAAACAATTAGGGATACTTGTCACGCTCGGACTCTCACAGACCTTAGTAACATCAGCGTGTAGCTCGGTCGTAACAGCTCTATCACCGAACGGATAGGTAAGGAGTGATAATGATGATAGGTCACGAAAATGCAGTCTGTTTCGTTTGTGTTGTGTTTAAGTAAAAGTGCAGGGCGGAAATCAATTGTAGGTGAAAGCTCGAGCACCGACTCGCCGCCGACGCGACGGTCCGGGAACCTCCGCCCGCTGTTGGTGTGACGTGAGCTAGACGCTACATCCTAATTCTGTATTCCTGGTAACAATGCGGTCCACCAACTCCGAGCTTCGTGCCTGTAGCTGTAGTAACGTTCACCACAGCTTACGTTTTAGAATGATCAGATAAAACAGAAATAATTAAATGGAATAGAACATAAAGTAAATTAGGAAAGCTGTTTTTTTGCAGCCATAGTGAGCAGGAATGAATCGCATTACCTCTCACCTACATGAAAATGGCTTTTCCTGTTTATGTAAGTTTACGATGACTGTTTTGTACAAATTGGTCATTTGATAATAATTAATTTTATTTTATAATCTCCTTAACTTGTCGGTCTTTCAAATATTTGTTGATAAAAAGAGACTCAAGCAATAATTATTGAATATTATTAACAATCCCTTATTTTTCATAATATACGACAATATAATATCACAAACATTGGTAGGTAGGTATGCATAAATTTAATTATTTTATTCGCTAAGATAAGATATACACCAAGTATTTATGTTTTTTTTAAATATATTTTAAATGAACTTTATTTAATTTATTTATTTTCAAAAATTGATTTACGTGGTGCGATGTGAGTGCGATGTGTTGGACTTGTGTCTAATCGATATAATTTTGATACATTCTCCCTTATTCTGAGATTCCGAAACAAAATTGCTAAAAATACCAGTGCCCCAATCCTGATCCTCTTTGATTATATACACGTCTAGATACCGCATCAATCACCTGAAAGCGCCGTAAAACGTCTCTACTATACCTAGTAGAGACGCTCTTCGCAGTCAGTGTCATCTAAACCGTAACGCGATTCTGAGCTCTCAATAAAAAAAGAAATATGCCGGT
>LUGF01043219.1:0-13373 GCA_001625245.1 Calycopis cecrops
CTAAAAATACGGGGCCGTAATGATTAGGAATTAGGGGACATTATCTGAAAGCGGAAATTCAAAATTATTTTTTTTTATTAAAATAACTTCTACTTCTGAGCAGTTCTTAATGTTTATTGTCATTTGTTAAACGACGATGGTATGTCACCTTAATGTATTATATAATTTAAGACATAAGAGAGTTATGAATATTTATGATCATAAAAAAACATAATAATATTATAATATAAAAAGCAACATAATATTATAATCTCCTTCTATCATGTTGGTGACGCTGAATTTCAATTATCTTATATTCTCATATGGTTGTAAATAATAACATCACAGGACCATAAGTATGCGAAGTTTAGATCTGGCGTAGGAAACATGTGTATGATGAATGCGGGCGTTCGCTGCGGAAATATGGATTCCTGCGACAGATTTATGGACTTTGTAGTGAGTGTGTGGACACAAAGACACCGGGTATCTCTCTTGTGTGCTCATATTGTTTCATCTGTCGCATAATGTATTATAGAGGCGGGTCGGCCGTGTACAGATCATAATATTTTATTCCTTTGAATGCCAAGGAATAACCCTCTTTGATTTTTGTACAAACAGATATCAGAGACTTGCCTGTTGCATATATAGGTACCAAAGTTCCTCTTACCCTTTCTGTATCCTTTCTTTTGCACTTATTATTCTTAGATATGTAATATCATTGAGTAAGTATTGTTTTTATAATACAACATGAAAACCCAGAAATTGAAACCTTGTGGAGAAGTAAGGACGACTAAAGATGTTATATCAACAAGCGGCTGACCGCGATCTTTAGCAAGTTCTTAGTATAGAGGGTAGGATGCCTTCTAACTCTTCGCAGTAGGTATTCCGGTACAGTACGGTGCTGATGGAACCATTCTTCCCTTAGCGGTTTTTGATATGTTCTAAATTTGAGGTTCTGTAGAAGGCTCAGAATAAATTACATTACTCGTAATATGAGTACACTGAAGTAACAAATGCTAGACAAAATTTACAAAAGATTGCAACGTAAGAACGCTAATATATTTCGAACTTACCTGACTCATGATAGGTCTTATACAGACATTGTATTGACTTTATGTCAGAGGGACAATTTAATGATTCCATTAATAAGAAATTAAGCACTATATAACTTTGCAACCGCATCCGCAACAGCTTCGGTACTTGTCTTATATACAGTCTTATTGTCGTTCGATAGAAGGAAAGGGATGTGGAAATTATTTCTTATAAAATTAATGTTCATACACTTGCCTTGTTTTGCTATACCGTTGTCGTGTGTAAGGATTAGTAATTGCACACCAAAATTTATATCGATAGATTTATATACGAGTATCTATACCAACCATATTGTATTGATTAACATTCAACCATTGAATCTAGGCAAACGTTTTCTTTCAGGTACTACTACCACAAAATGCTTTAATATTTAAAACGTTGTATTAAAATATTAAAAAGAGCGGTTGATACCAATTATATTACAGTAATTAGGAAAACATAAACCAAATTCAAATACCTGTGAACTGAAATGGTAAGAAATAATTTTGCAATTGATGCTCTAAGAGTAATTTAAAATTACCTTGCGGTCTGGTATTTTATAAATATTCAACGTTACAGCTTTATTTATCTCCTAATTAGATCTTTTGATTCAATCAAATATTAAGCGGATCATATGCACCTTATTTGGCAAACATGTTTAGCGAAGTCCTTAATTATAAAACACCTTTATTATAACTCTCCTCTGCCATAGACAAAGCGTAACACAAAAGTAATGTTTTCATGTAGGTACTTACGTCACATACATGTCTCACGCACCTTTCACTTCACAAGCAGGTTTATCCTTAAGGATATTTTGGAGTAGAGGCACTAAAAATCTGTAGCTTTGAGTCGATTTCTGACGCGGACTGTACTGTACTTAACAAAACGTGTTATGAGTTCGCGGGTTCGCCATAAATAGGAGCCAGCAATACTTTTCCATAAGCCAATACGTAGCACTTACAAATTCTACGTGGGAAATATTTCGCAATCAGCTGGTTATTGGATGTGAGAGTTTTATGCTCGAGCTCCGAGCTCCGGGCGCGAGGTGCGGCGCCAACTATTCGTGAATACTTCATCTCTCTCCATGAATATGAATGGTGCTTTAAATCAGCTCACACCTACACAGTCAACGTGATCAGCTCCTGTAGTTATTTTAATACTTATTGTTAAATCTAGACTAGCCATCGACATATTGTCTGTGTATCTAAACATAGGTGTTTGCTAGTCATTTTGAAGCTTTAATCACTTCTATTTACTTTTCGCCTTCAGAATGTTCAATTGGTAAAGATTTTTACCGAACACTATCGAGCATGTCGGGAGAGTATCCGGAGCACATATACCACCGCCGTCCGTTCGGTTCCCACGGTATAATATTTATTTGGCCCATTACTCCGCTCACAATCTCGACCCGCGGCGTATACATTCTGACAAAATGTATTTTATATCTGAATCCGATACAGCGGTGAGTTTAAGAACCAGATAACCGTTTACTGCCGCGCAGAGGACGCTCGGACTTGGGTGAAGGTTTATGACCTTTATAGAGCGCGATCAATGTAACTAGAACCAAAAACCGTAAAACTTTCTCGAGCGATAAATATAGACATGACTGTCATTTATCAGCGCAACTGCTGAATTCTGCTGAGAATATGTTTCATAATATTATGCAAATATATTATGAAACATACTGTCATGCAGCCTCTCGTATTGCAGATGAGCTAAATAAAAGATACACCGCAAATATTCCTCAAAAAGAGAATGATTAATAATAAAATAATGTACCCTGTCAGCATGGTAATATGTTGAGCATTGACGAGCATGTGAGTCAAACGCGCTGACGCGAGGCAGCTGAATAGCGCTGGAGCTGCGACGCGGTAATTACTTACATATCAATGAATGTCTTACAGCTGTGGTAATTAGTGAGATCGCGTGTGGGGAAGTTACAGTTGATATAGAAAATATTTGGTGTAATAATAATTACGAAAGTTGGAAATTAGGCCAGTATATAGTTAATTATTATATTACTTAAGAAATAAGTACATAAAGGATACCTGTTGCCATTGCTACATTGTAGTCACAGAGGTCTAGCATGATTGGAATGGTGTAACATCTCGCTCACACCATACGACAGTAGAGTGACTGCTATGCTATCGTGCTTCGTGTGTACCGTAAAAAATACAGTTTAAAAGGGTAAACAAACAGTAGGAACCATATTGTGACCACCAATGTCAATAACCATCCGCAAAGAGGTTGCTCAGATGTGTTGTCACCGGATACTCACCCACCACACGAAGCACGACAGCTGCATAGCTGTCACTTTACTGTAGTATGGTGTGAGCGATTTAATTCAAATTAAAATTTCGTTTTGTCGTTTTCGTTGTTATAAAAACAACAGAACGACAAAACGAAAGTTTAATTTGAATTAAATCTATTATCAACATCTATCTATTATCTTGTTAAGTATATTCTTCAAATATTATGGAAAACAATTTTGATTCGAGTATTTGAAGGCCTGCTAGCAATAAATCTACTTACAACAAATATGATCAATTAGCAGATTGTACTCCTTTAATTTGTTTAATCCCACCATCATCATAAGGCCAAGGGTGTCTTTCAATGAACGCTAAAACCCCGTCCAGATTGAGCGAATTACGCGCGTATTAGGCCTAACTACAAACAATTTAACGAGGTGGTCGGGGTTCAAGGCCCTCACGAGTCGTGTTTCTTTTTTTATGTCTTTCTTTTTTTACATTATTATGTTGCACATTAAATATAATGAAAAAGTACTGAACTATATTTATTACTATTTACTAACTACGTGTGTGAAATTTTGAGGGACTTGAAACCCGACCACCTCGTTAAATTGTTTGTAGTCAGGCCTAATACGCGCGTAATTCGCTCAATCTGGACAGGCTTTAATTGACGGATATTCTATCAGTACGAAGGTTATATATTCCGAGGTTTTAGTTTTATTTTTTTTTTTATTTAAAGATATTTATTTACATAGCTAACAAGCTGTATGATGCTGAATTTACCACATACCACATATTATAGACCACAGAAATCAACACCAATTAGTGATTAATTAAATTAAAATTCATTTATTTCTGGTACATTAACCCTTATTACTTATTACGATACTTTTAACGTTATAATAAATTCTAGATATAAAACTATCATTATAACATTGGGCAGAGGATTTTTGTTTGTGGTAAGTATCTCATAACTAACTAATATTTAAATCAATTCAGTTTGTGTCCTATATCATCTGTGACATTTATCTTACAACTCTTTTCGTCTGCGTAAAATATTAAGAAACGTAAATATAAAATTTTGCATTTATTCATAAACATAGAATTTGGTAACAATTCCTACTAATAGTAGTTAGTAGGAATTGTTTTTTTATGGTATAGGGGACAAACGAGAAGTCTGAGATATTTTCATGACTACCGACGCCCATAGACATCCAAATAGAGGCTACACAGATGTGCTGCCCTCCTTTCTCCTCCCACCTACATGGGCCACCGGTTTCCTATACAACCCATGAAACGCGACAGCAGAGCTGTTACTTTACCGTGGTCACACAGTTTGCCTACTGGGGACATAACCTTAAAACGTACAATACCTGTTATAAAATCGTAAAATCGAAAGATGTAATATGAAACATAAGTATATGATTACATTTAAACTTATACATTAACACAGAAAAACCTGCTATTCTAGATCAAACCGATCGAACTAGAAAATAGTTTAGAATGTTTCCCAAGTCAAGTGCATAATGCACACGGCTTGCACTCTCAAAAGTTATGAGATCTTATGTTAAGCGCTTGGCTTAACTAACTCTTCATGATGTAACTTTACATTCTCTAACTATACAAGATATAACTTTATAAATGTAAAATGTATGACTTGCACAAAGCACCAAATATTTTTGTATCATGTGAACATCACACATTTTTGTTAAGCCGTAATAAGTAGTGCTTACAGCAACAAAACAACCAAGCTACACATTTTAACTAAGTGAATTCACTCCAATTTTTTAACGCTATTCTACAATAATGCGGAAAATACTTTAACATAAAAGACAATATCTGAAATGAAAAGATTTTGAAAATTAACGATTCCAATACAGGTTCGAGTAATCCCCAATGACTCGATATTACGGATCGCTCATTGTCAATATTGGCGAAGTCGAAAAGTCACAGCAAATTGACAGACACCCTTTTTACTACTACATTTGTTCCAAACCTGGAGGTTTTTTGTTTATTTCAAAGAAGTACGAGCTTTGTCATCAGATTCGTGAATTCGAAAAATTTTGGAGTATTTTCCTTAAAAAAAGCGTAATTTAAAAAATATGTAAGAGGAAAATAGTGTGGAATAGCGAATGAGCCTAACTAGGGTAACACCAACCTAATGCTTTAGCTGCAGACACTGCAGTAGAATAATGCGACTCTTACGTATCCTACGCACAATTAATTACAGTCATGTTCGTTTTTCAGGGAGTAATTCAATGATTTAGGAGAGCTGAAACATATGGTACCTATATATTTAAATGTAAAGAAAAGGTATAAACAACAATATCTGTGATCTCTGTACCGTTCTATTTTAACAGGTCGCCTCATTATACAAATCGGACCTAGTAAAATGTATCGACTTGTAGTATGAAATAACAAATAAGACAATTTGAAAAATAGATTTTTTCATATTTTTTATGACATTTTCTTTAACTTTGGTTGTGGAGACATTAGGACCAAAAACACCTTAACTTAATTGGAACATCTAACACATTGTGTTTAATACAAATTCTCAATACATTACTGGCAATTTACAGTTTAATGACCTGTACAATAATCTAGTAAATAATAGCCAATCAACACAATAGAGCTGATTGCGCGAACATTCCAAGTGTTCATTACGAGCTGTTCGGACCCAAGCCGATACAAAATTACAAATTCCTGAATTTACCTCTTTGATTTATTTACAAGAGCAGAATACAATATAACTTTAAAGAGCATAATTGTGTGTATTTTAAAAGTGATAGCTTAGTTGAGAAGAGTTCGGAAATGGGATCCCTCCGTGTGTGAGTTCGACTAGCAGTTGGCCGATACTTTTCATTTTTAAAAACGAAATTAATGATACTAACAACAGACTATTCAATTTCTAGCAAGACATGCATCGCCCAGTAAATGCTAATCTATAAGTTAATATAAAACTAGACAATAATAAGTAAGTAGGTAAGGGAGAAGCAGTGCCACACTGCACGCATGCATGCAGCCGAATTAGGCCGGCACGAGAGGTACCTCTCGCTTACACGAAACAGGCTTATAGTGACAGCTGTGCTATCGTGTTTCGTGCTGTGTGTATGTAGCTGGTGGCCAATGGAGGGAGGAGGAGGAAGGAAGGCAACGCATATGTGTAGCCTCTATGCGGATGTCTATGGGCGTCGGTAGTCATGAAATGGTTCCGATTGCTTGTTTTTCCCTTATGCTATAAAGACATATTACCATAAACTATTGGATTAGGAATTGTCTTGTCTATTGAAAATCCTACTAATATTATAAACGCGAAAGTTTTTATGTTTGTTTGTTTGTTTGTATCGAGCAGCATCTCTACTACAATTAGATGGTCATCATAAAATATGATCATAATTAATACACATCATATAAGAGCATGCAGATGTATTGAAAATCAATGATACATTATACAATAGAAGAAACAGAAGCTTAAATCGCGACGAACGTTATCCGAGCACGCCATAAAGCGATCTGACGACCAGAAAATTGGCTGAGTAAGCGCATACCTCTACTACGAGAATTCGAGCCGCTACAAATTTACTTAACCGATGTCGTAAAACAATAGATTATGAATATTTTATTTATTATATTATTATTTTAATTGCCGATAGATGTGAAAACTATCGTTTATTCATTTGTTTGTTTCCTAAAATTCGATGTGTAGTATAGAGAAGTGGTATGTATTTGTTACATATAACGTATTCGTTGAACCGAACGTACCAATAATATTTTTCTCTGCATAACGCCGCTACAGATGTTTTTACGTCACTGACTGAGAAACTGTAGCCTGACGGCTAGAAGGTTGACGACTTTAGAAGTGAAGAATACGAGAGTTATTTTAAAAATTAAGTATATTATTGCTTACTAGAACCGAGGTAACAGGGTAGTAGCAATATTTCCGTTTTACATGTGTTTGCCAATGGTATAATGTGGGCGTCGGTAGTCATGAAAATGGCTCCAGCTGCTCGTTTGCCCTCCTATATCGTAAAAAAAATAAATAAAAAATAGGGTAGATAATACATGTATTAGCATGCACTTTACAGTATGTATAGATATATTATAAGAAGAGAAATAGGATAAGTAGAATAAGAGTGTGATAAAGAAAAAGAGTACGAGTAGGGAACAAATTTTTAATACTTATTCGTCATAACCTTAAAATGCATTTGTGTGTTCGTCTTACTACTCGTAATAGTAGGGGGTTGTTGCAGCTAGAGATGTTGAATATTGAAGCGCCGATAACCGTTTTCGCGTTCGAGTGAGCAGCGCGACGGGTTAAACTCATTTATTACGAACTCTCAATCGGCTATCGTACGTGGCACTTTCGACCCCAATGTTGTGGGATCATTATTGCTCGCCTTTTTAGTACATCGTCAATAAAGTTTTCAATTGAACACGCTATACATTAGAAAGACAAACGGAGAGACAATTGTACCAGTATAATTGGCGTTAAGTGACATTTTCATCTGATATACGTAGGTATATTTATATTTAGATTTCAATATATTTTCTAGATATTTCGAGAAAATTTAATCGCTCAATAGGAAATTATATAAAAACGTCATTAACCAAGATACGAATAATATTTAAGATTTTTTTAAGTAAAATAATAACAACGATCACATATATAAATTTAGATATGCTTTTTTATAGGATTATTGAAATAATATAACATCGAATCAATTACAGTACATTTATTTACAAAAAGGAAACCCAATTTTATTCTCTCTGTGCCTTAGTGACTAGGGACTATCGAGAAATACTTTTTTTTGTTCTTCAGATTTATGTAGATAGGTTTTTTAAATACAAGCTTCGCCTGTGTGGATTTTGGACTTTAAAAATGGAGTTACTTAATAGGCCATTTGACACTATCAAAAATACACTACGAATTATAGTCATATTAAATAAGTTAATAATAAACCGTATGTATACAAGTCTATTTTATATAAAAAATGCATATATTTTATTGTAAAATTTGCGAAATAAAGTAGCAACGATAGACCAACATCAAAAACGTTTTGTGATCGGTTGAAACTCGCATGTCGTCACTGGCAAGTGGCAAGTAAACTCTAGCCGAACTGCCTAGTGTTTACACTTTTGTCACTTGCGTTTGACGTCATTCTAATCATATTGCGCCGCCATGACAGTTTGAAATGTTTTAGGTGCGAGTGTAATAACTCAAACTTTAACATTATTTTTTGTTGTTAATATTGATTATTTTCTGGAAATATTTATGTAACGTGTTTAATAAGTCATAAAGTATGAAATAAAAAAAATCAAAAGAATTTAAAATACCCTATTCTTACAAATGAAAGATTTACAGCTCCTCCCCCGTAGGTTATATTATTGACATAACTGATAATAATATGTCTGTGGAGGATACATTATTTCAATGCTGTGATAATTTTTATTGTACACAATGTCAGCAGCATAAAGGTTATTACTTTGTGCTCTGTGAAAGTCCGCTAACATTGGACACACGTTTTTTACCCCACTACGTCAGAACGAGCGGCTTGATAGATTTCGACGTATGAGATACCCAGAGTTAGAAAGAAGTACTTAGATTTGGCTTCATAATGGAAGTGATAGTTGAGTTTTAGACACTTGTGTTTTAACTAACTGCATAAAAATGAAAAGGTCAAAAATTGATTCCGACTTTAATGACTACCGACGCAAAAAGACAATATCAGCATAGACAATATACAGAAGCGTTGCCCCCCTTCCTCCTCCTCTTCGCTCCCTAGGCCACCGACTACTTACACCGCACGAAATGCGACATCATAGCTGTCACTACGCTTGTCTCGTGTAATAGAAAGTACCTCCCTTGTCGTGCCGGCCCAATTCGGCTACATGCATGCAGTATGATACTGCCTCTTTCTTAAACTTCGTTCAGTAATTACATACTTTCCGCTTTATTTGACATTAATCTACCTCTTCCTAGTACTAATTTACTACACTAAGAACAATTTTGCAGCATATGAGAGAGAAATGTTAAATAATAGAATTAATGAAAGTCTTACGACGTTTCTCATAATTTTATGTTCTGTTTAAATCAAATGGTAGTAGGTGACACTTGTGTAAGTAAATCACATGTGATTACTAAGGTGGCGTGAATTTGGTGTTCGCTCTACACAGAGAACAGTAAAGGCCCTTGGAAACGTTATTCGAATGTATTTAGATTTCATTAGCTCTTATTGCTTCGAGAATTGACTATTTGGCTACAATTATTGTGTAAGTTTAAGAAAATCGTGTGTGATGTAATATCACATTGTTCAATTCTGCCCCTGGGTTTATTGCGCAGTGGAAGACAATTATTATATATACACAGGGCTCAATTCAGAAAGAACTTTGTCTGCGATTACGCAGAGCTAAATTAAATTTAAATAGGTGCAAGTACCATAAGTGTCTTGTTGTGCTGTATGGTTCGGCTTAAGATATATCTTATTAACCTATAAAACCTATGGCCATAAATTTCAAGCGTGTAATGAGATATACTTAGCTTGTCACCCGTAAAGCACCAATCCGCTGACAGTAAATCTGCCGCAAGCTTATTCAACAGGGGTTCTTTTAATTATCCAATTATTCACATTTAACACACATAAGTTCAAATATTAGTCCAACAATTAATTTACACTCCCGATAATTTTAACAGGGAAAACAACACGTAACTTTAATTAGGAATCACAACTCACGTCTTAATCGCAACAAAAGGCGTCTACCATTACAAATTCGAGACGCGACCGATATAGCGTAATTCAAAGGCGAGAGCGTAATCTCTCAAGCGATGTCAACAATATAACAACAATATGGCCAAGTTTCCGCCAAGCTACAGAAAATTCCACCGTCGCAAGCGTCACCGGTGACCTAGAGACCTCGCGCGGCCAACAACGGAATTACAATATTAAATACACTTATTGATACTAGATGGCATCACATGTGGTTCAGAACACACATTATTGATTTATTACAAAAGACAATGAGATAATTGTAGACATTGTACTAGGGTATCTTATTAATTTAAAAGAACTACTGTTTAATCATCATATATTCAAAGTGTTATGAATATGTAAAAACGCCGCCTGTCTAAAATTACTAGAGAAATTTTGTAAAGGAATTTTCAATTCAATTAGAACTTGTTGAGTTTGGACCTTCATGAATTAGGTCAGCGAGGTCTGAAATATGAATATGTAAGGCACTGTACTTGCCACTTGAGTTTTTTTAGAATATAATAGAAGAGCTTATTTATTATAGGCTTTATTCAGAACAAAATAAATAACAAACAATACAACTAATTTTCACAATCAGACATGCACATAAAATCAATCCTTTTTTTACTTTTATTGTATCGCCTTAGTTTTAGCAAAACATTCATACCTATTCACATATGACCAGTACATATTATAAAAAAAGTTCTAAGAGCGATGGCACCAGGCCATAGTGAAAGTGAAAATATATAATATTTAGGTCATTTAAATTATTTGTTATAGCCATGGTCATAGACAAATTATAAAAATAAAAATAAAAAATGTAAATAACTAGGTACTGTAAATAACATTAAAACTTTTAATAACTAATAGCATAGTTAATCTTATTTTTTATAGTAAAAGGGACAAAATAGCAGCTTTATGACTAGACGGTCATGGACATCCACATGATTGTAAGGCTGTGGCTTGGATTGTCTAAAGCGTCTTGGCTAACTGCATGGCCGTGTGGAGTCGTGAAAACCGCGCCCCCGCACGGGGGGTGCTGCCTGCACCGCCCGTTTTATACGCATAAGGGTCAATTCACACCAAAAACGCGGCGAAGCGCAGCGAAACGGAGCGCAGTTTATGTGTCATATGAATTTCAACTTTATTTTCATTGCTATAGTACTTATTAACGAATTGTCGCGACTTCTGGAGCATTCCAGCGACTTCTCGCGCATTCCAGCGACTTCGCGGGAATCCGCGCGTCCCGTTCGAGTTTCCCATGCGATAATAAGTATTATAGTAATTGTTATAAAGTTGAAATTCATATGACACATAATATTATACTGCGCTCCGTTTCGCTGCGCTTCGCCGCGCTTTTGGTGTGAATTGACCCTAAGACGCTTTAAACGCGTGCGTCCAAGCCGCAGGCTTATGCATATAATTTCCTCCTTACCTCCAATAGGTCACTGTCTTATATCAAATTTCACGAAATGCGACAGCACAGCAATCAGCAGATATCATGTGGCCATCATCAAAGGTATATCCGTACTGGCCTAATTCCGTTACAATATGCCACTAATGCACTAATCTTCATATAGTCATATGTGCGAATATTAATATAAAAAAGATATTTAAGACAAATAATATTCGAATGATAAATTTTTCTTGTTAAATTTTATAATTAGTTCTCCGAGAACGACCAAAGGACGTATAGACAGTAAATCTAAAAAAGCTCTACATACAATCGTAGACGTACCTAATCAAAATTTTACCCACCACATACAAAGGTATTGAATAATCAATAGCTGCTGACAACGAGCGTACTAATTTCTCATTCAATGATCATCACAGATGCAAATCCGATCGCATCGCACCTCGCAGCTGAACACAGGCCACACTTGGAAACTACTTTAGTTATTCAACGATGCCCGTCACCAACTTGCAACGAACTTACAAGTTCTCTTTGGATTATTTACTCGCTTAGGGTAAAACGAAATATAGACTTATGCATTTAATAACACTTCTGTATGACCCTCCCTAACTTCAACCATTTACATTACTTAGTAAATTTTTAGATTATATATATAATTATACTTTTTTATACCCCTCACTTACACAATACGAGTGACAGTTGTGCCGTCGCTTAAAGTGCGTTTTGTCGCGAAATCCGAAGATTTCAATTTCTCGGACACTGCCCTTGGAAATGACGGTGAAAGATGCATATGGAAGTGATAGATGAAAGAAATAAGTACTTAAATAAAAATAAAAAAACAAAAAACCCGCCTGCGAAAAAAAATATAATAGCTCAATAGAAAATCGTCTGATAAGGCCGTAACAAGATAAAAATTCAATATTTGCATAAAGCCAGCGAAATTAATCGTGTAGGCTACCTGTACCTGGTATACATTCACAAGACACAATCATAATACATACAAAATACATTCACAACATATTCATAATACAGTCATAATACATTCACAACATATTCATAATACATTCATATACATTCATAACACATTTATAATATAATAATTATTAACACTTTTAATTTTAATCATTTTTACTTAAAGGTTATCGACAACTCCATATCGATATAATTATATCGATACGGATGTTACCCTAAAGCAGCACCCTGCGCTTGCGCCGCACAGAACCGGTTGACGAGTGACAATCGTTACTTGACGCGGAGCGCACGCTGCTTGCTTAACATACTTGCTTTATTTAATTCGCTGGTTAACGCTGATTAGTATTCTCGCCTTATTTCTTGCTTTACACTCGTATATTACCTACTATCCTATGCCTGAAATTTTATTAACTTGTATTCCTGTTTGTGCCTTCCGTGAATTGTGTAACTAGTGTGCCTGTGTGAACAATATACTTTTGTGAAGTACTGTAAGTGTTTTTATTAATATCTATACACAAAATAGTTATCCAACAACTATAATCGAAATAATATCAAACACAAGAACCTACTGTATAAAATTAAAAATATGAATATAGTATTCCTTAGAAATTTGATGCAGCATTATACATAACATGCAGTCAAAGGCATGTACAAAGTCATCAAATTGTATGCCTCCGACTGCATGTAACGTTATATACTTATTATTATTATGATAACTGCCTTATTTTCTAGTGGTGACAGATAGACAGACAGACTTATAGCAGGATTTCGTTTTAACCCTTGAGTATCGTATCTTAAAAACACTGCTCAACTCGATTATTAATTTTCGTTTTTTTTACAACAAACCTTCACGCGATTGCCGCGAATTACCGGCTCATGTAAAAAGCCACAGCTGAGAATTGGGGTCGCCATAAATTGTGGCGGCAAGCCCATACGTTCCGT